>OZ020197.1:49504998-49599998 GCA_963971165.1 Philopedon plagiatum
GGTTTTAAGTAAGCACACTGTGGCGGCACCATAGTGATGTTTAATTTCTGAGAAAAACCCCATATCTGAAAAAATAAGGGAGAGTAGTCGCGACTGACTAGTTAAGAAAAAATATTCAAAACTGAAGTAGTGGGGATGCAGTCTTTATTGAAGGTGGCCTTAACTAAGGAATAAAACCCTTTTTTGATTTGTCAAGCTTTCGAGAATTTATTTTTCTCTTCTTCAGGACTTCTACAATAAAAAATTAATTTAAGTTAGTAAAATCTAACCTAGTAATCTTCATAATAAAAGAACTCACCAAAGTGGGCAGTTAAATTAAAAACAGGAATCTCCATGCGAAAATGCTGGATTTGTCTCCATTCTTTATCACACCACTACATTCCTCGGGGTGTTATGAGGAAAACCGAACGGAAAAATCCATAGGATAAATCCCGCGCTTTAGCAGGATAGACGCGACAGGAAATTGACATTTGACAGATTATGAAATTATGCCCGACATTCATGCTTAGCAACACTTGGTTAAAAGAAGACAAGTGAATACAGAGGGGTAAGAAGGAGAGAGACAACACTCATTGAGCACTGGCGCATGGTATCGGAAGGTTAGTAAAATGTTCATAGGCTGTTGAGAAGTTATTGAATCAAAAATATAATAAGTTGTTGATAAATTGGCGGAGAGTTCCAAAACTATCATAATTTAGTTAATCCTAGTAACACAGGTATAATATGTA
Source organism: Philopedon plagiatum (assembly GCA_963971165.1). NCBI lineage: Eukaryota > Metazoa > Arthropoda > Insecta > Coleoptera > Curculionidae > Philopedon > Philopedon plagiatum. The sequence goes on from OZ020197.1 coordinate 49,505,727, forward strand.
TAGAAAGGAAAGTTTTAGGCAACGTAATTACACCCTCTCAACCCAGAGCTACTACTCATCAGGGGCTGGATAATCAAGTAAACTGAGATATTTTTCTTTCTCAAGTCTTAATAAGTAACTGTAGACGGTGCTAAGTTCCGATATATCACTTTTTTTATTAAGGCAGTTAGGTTCAAGGTTGATGTGAACCATCTCAAGGAAAAGTCTTTTATAGTATGCATTTTCATTTTCTAAGATCTCAGCACCTTCCCAGTCCATTTGATGATCTTTATCAATAACATGCTCTGCCAAAGCGCAAGAATGTACACCTCGGCGGCAGTCACTTTTGTGGGAAGTAATACGGCCCTTTACATTTCTAGATGTCTGACCTATGTATGATAAGTTACAATTTTTACAGGGGACTCTGTATACAATGCCACATTTATATATAAACAAATATTTGGTACCCCCATGGGATCCAAAATTTCCCCTATCCTGGTTAACTATGTACTGGATGACTTGGTTAGGGATTGTCTACAATATATGCCTTTTCACATTCCTTTTGTAAAAAGATACGTGGATGACCTTTTGCTCTCTGTACCGAGGGGTAGAGCAGAGGTAGCTCTAGAATTGTTCAACTCTTACGACCGACATGTTCAATTCACCATTGAGGAAGAAACTAATAACTCTATCCCATTTCTGGATATGTTGGTCACTAGAGATAATGACGACATCCTGCGAACGAGGTGGTATAGAAAACCATATTGTTCGAATAGGTTTGTCAGTTACTTCTCTTACCACCCTATGAGAACAAAAATAAACCTAATCTTAGGTATGAAAAATAGAGCAGTTAAACTCACTCACCCCCGACACAGAAAAGAAGCTTTAAACCAACTAAGGGGCATATTGGTGGAGAATTCCTATCCAATAAACCTTATTAACAAATTCTTGTTCAGCACTCAGTACAAGATACTAGAAAACATTTTGAAAGGCAATCACAACCCATGTCCCTAACATCACAAACACCGATTTCTGTTAATCCATCAAATTCTCACACACAAAACAATAGTGTAGTAGAAAACAATCCTCGAACAACTTTCTATTGTTCATTACCACATATTGACAATATAACAGAAAAATTAATAAATGTTTTTAAACATACTAACATAAAAATAGCGAGAAAGCAAATAAAAACCATTTCTCAGATTTATTCTAGAACTAAGACCCCTCTTAGCAGGGATGAAAAATGTGGCATTGTATACAGAGTCCCCTGTAAAAATTGTAACTTATCATACATAGGTCAGACATCTAGAAATGTAAAGGGCCGTATTACTTCCCACAAAAGTGACTGCCGCCGAGGTGTACATTCTTGCGCTTTGGCAGAGCATGTTATTGATAAAGATCATCAAATGGACTGGGAAGGTGCTGAGATCTTAGAAAATGAAAATGCATACTATAAAAGACTTTTCCTTGAGATGGTTCACATCAACCTTGAACCTAACTGCCTTAATAAAAAAAGTGATATATCGGAACTTAGCACCGTCTACAGTTACTTATTAAGACTTGAGAAAGAAAAATATCTCAGTTTACTTGATTATCCAGCCCCTGATGAGTAGTAGCTCTGGGTTGAGAGGGTGTAATTACGTTGCCTAAAACTTTCCTTTCTATACATATTATACCTGTGTTACTAGGATTAACTAAATTATGATAGTTTTGGAACTCTCCGCCAATTTATCAACAACTTATTATATTTTTGATTCAATAACTTCTCAACAACCTATGAACATTTTACTAACCTTCCGATACCATGCGCCAGTGCTTAATGAGTGTTGTCTCTCTCCTTCTTACCCCTCTGTATTCACTTGTCTTCTTTTAACCAAGTGTTGCTAAGCATGAATGTCGGGCATAATTTCATAATCTGTCAAATGTCAATTTCCTGTCGCGTCTATCCTGCTAAAGCGCGGGATTTATCCTATGGATTTTTCCGTTCGGTTTTCCTCATAACACCCCGAGGAATGTAGTGGTGTGATAAAGAATGGAGACAAATCCAGCATTTTCGCATGGAGATTCCTGTTTTTAATTTAACTGCCCACTTTGGTGAGTTCTTTTATTATGAAGATTACTAGGTTAGATTTTACTAACTTAAATTAATTTTTTATTGTAGAAGTCCTGAAGAAGAGAAAAATAAATTCTCGAAAGCTTGACAAATCAAAAAAGGGTTTTATTCCTTAGTTAAGGCCACCTTCAATAAAGACTGCATCCCCACTACTTCAGTTTTGAATATTTTTTCTTAACTAGTCAGTCGCGACTACTCTCCCTTATTTTTTCAGATATGGGGTTTTTCTCAGAAATTAAACATCACTATGGTGCCGCCACAGTGTGCTTACTTAAAACCATGGCCAAAATTACCAGCAAACAGGCGTCGATGCGAAACAGAAGGATTTTTCTCCTAAAATGTCGGCAGTTCGAAATATCTCCGAACCATATAACTAATGGTACGGCCACTATCAATGCCCTATTACATCACAGTGAGGGTTACATTGGCAAGAAGATCGGAAACTTCAATAACAGGTTGAGAAGAATATTTTAAATTTGGAGATAAAAGCAACTTTCTGTGAATTAACTAACTTAAAACACAATTTTAACAATGTGGTTCAACAACTTTCTGATGTTCTTCCTCATTACGTTATAGACGAGTTCGATAGCAGACAGAAAACTAAATACAACAAAATATTCAGAGATATAAAAAATAGAAACATCAGAAAGCTTGAACAACTTAAAACTTATAATATTACTAAAATAAAAACACAGCCTAAATGGTTTAAAAACCTTACCAACATCAATTTTCCCCAAGAGATTATAGATTTAATTTCTCTTGGGCCCAAATTCAGTCTTTGTCCCCCAACTAAAGAAATTAAAATCACACACCTTCTTGCTGATTTGGAAAATATTATTTCAAGCTGTGATGATAAACAGAAAGATTGCTTTAGGGCTCAGTATACTAATGTCTTAACTAACTTTATACACAAAAATCATAATAACAAACCATTCCTGAATGATATTTTTAATAGATGCAAGCTCTTCTTAAGGGACCATCCAGACATTTATATTCTTCGTAGTGATAAGGGTAACGTCACTGTTGCGATGTATAAAGAGGATTACATTCAAAAAAGTCAAGAATTACTTGAAGATGATCACTATTATAAAAAATTAAATCAGAATCCTACTTATACATTGCAGCTTAAAGCGAATAGAATTGTCAAGACATTGAAAGAACAGGGCGTCATTGACGAAGCTACAGCCTTTAAATTAAACACTTATAATTCGGTAGCACCAAGATTTTACACATTGCCGAAAATACATAAACCAACACTGTCAATGAGGCCGATTGTCTCTTCTATAAACAGCCCCAATGGAGCTTTGGCAAAATATCTAACCGATATTCTAACAGCATCTTATAACACAAACAACGAATTTTATGTAAGAGATTCTTTTTCGTTTAGTCAATTTGTTAATAATTTTCAACTTCCTCACAATTATGTTATTGTTAGTTTTGATGTTGTCTCGCTATTTACCAACTTATCTTTGGAATCTATTTTAAAGAGTATAAATAATCACTGGGACACGATTTCACAATTTTGCAACTTAACTGCTGAACAATTCGAAAATATTCTAACTTACATCTTTGATTCTAATGTACTAATCTTCAACAACACATACTATAAACAAATATTTGGTACCCCCATGGGATCCAAAATTTCCCCTATCCTGGTTAACTATGTACTGGATGACTTGGTTAGGGATTGTCTACAATATATGCCTTTTCACATTCCTTTTGTAAAAAGATACGTGGATGACCTTTTGCTCTCTGTACCGAGGGGTAGAGCAGAGGTAGCTCTAGAATTGTTCAACTCTTACGACCGACATGTTCAATTCACCATTGAGGAAGAAACTAATAACTCTATCCCATTTCTGGATATGTTGGTCACTAGAGATAATGACGACATCCTGCGAACGAGGTGGTATAGAAAACCATATTGTTCGAATAGGTTTGTCAGTTACTTCTCTTACCACCCTATGAGAACAAAAATAAACCTAATCTTAGGTATGAAAAATAGAGCAGTTAAACTCACTCACCCCCGACACAGAAAAGAAGCTTTAAACCAACTAAGGGGCATATTGGTGGAGAATTCCTATCCAATAAACCTTATTAACAAATTCTTGTTCAGCACTCAGTACAAGATACTAGAAAACATTTTTGAAAGGCAATCACAACCCATGTCCCTAACATCACAAACACCGATTTCTGTTAATCCATCAAATTCTCACACACAAAACAATAGTGTAGTAGAAAACAATCCTCGAACAACTTTCTATTGTTCATTACCACATATTGACAATATAACAGAAAAATTAATAAATGTTTTTAAACATACTAACATAAAAATAGCGAGAAAGCAAATAAAAACCATTTCTCAGATTTATTCTAGAACTAAGACCCCTCTTAGCAGGGATGAAAAATGTGGCATTGTATACAGAGTCCCCTGTAAAAATTGTAACTTATCATACATAGGTCAGACATCTAGAAATGTAAAGGGCCGTATTACTTCCCACAAAAGTGACTGCCGCCGAGGTGTACATTCTTGCGCTTTGGCAGAGCATGTTATTGATAAAGATCATCAAATGGACTGGGAAGGTGCTGAGATCTTAGAAAATGAAAATGCATACTATAAAAGACTTTTCCTTGAGATGGTTCACATCAACCTTGAACCTAACTGCCTTAATAAAAAAAGTGATATATCGGAACTTAGCACCGTCTACAGTTACTTATTAAGACTTGAGAAAGAAAAATATCTCAGTTTACTTGATTATCCAGCCCCTGATGAGTAGTAGCTCTGGGTTGAGAGGGTGTAATTACGTTGCCTAAAACTTTCCTTTCTATACATATTATACCTGTGTTACTAGGATTAACTAAATTATGATAGTTTTGGAACTCTCCGCCAATTTATCAACAACTTATTATATTTTTGATTCAATAACTTCTCAACAACCTATGAACATTTTACTAACCTTCCGATACCATGCGCCAGTGCTTAATGAGTGTTGTCTCTCTCCTTCTTACCCCTCTGTATTCACTTGTCTTCTTTTAACCAAGTGTTGCTAAGCATGAATGTCGGGCATAATTTCATAATCTGTCAAATGTCAATTTCCTGTCGCGTCTATCCTGCTAAAGCGCGGGATTTATCCTATGGATTTTTCCGTTCGGTTTTCCTCATAACACCCCGAGGAATGTAGTGGTGTGATAAAGAATGGAGACAAATCCAGCATTTTCGCATGGAGATTCCTGTTTTTAATTTAACTGCCCACTTTGGTGAGTTCTTTTATTATGAAGATTACTAGGTTAGATTTTACTAACTTAAATTAATTTTTTATTGTAGAAGTCCTGAAGAAGAGAAAAATAAATTCTCGAAAGCTTGACAAATCAAAAAAAGGGTTTTATTCCTTAGTTAAGGCCACCTTCAATAAAGACTGCATCCCCACTACTTCAGTTTTGTATATATATATATATATATATATATATATATATATATATATATATATATATATATATATATATACTAAACTTTAAAGAGTACACTTTCATTTGCTGCATACCCCAATATTTACTAGTTTACTCCTTAACTAGTCAGCAACGACCACCCTTCTCTATATATATATATATATATATATATATATATATATATATATATATATATATATATATATATATATATATATATATATATATATATATATATATATATATATATATAATATATATATACAACATTCCATTTACTAACATTTAAAACCGATCTATTTTAAAAATTATGTCTCAAAATTGACAATCAATGGTTGAAACTGACAAGTATAAGAATCAGACAACTAATTCTTGTATCCAAAATAAGTTTTCTGGTGTTATTTTAAATTTAAAAAGAAAAAATATTTTAACTATGCAATGTGGTTTTTTTAAAAGTCCTTATATTTTTGCGACAGCACAAAAAGTCATTGACGAAGCAAAGAAAAGCGTGAAAACTATAACATTTTTAGACGGGGTGTTACAAATTCGATGTGTACCATTTAAAAAATGGTAAGAGATACTGCAAAGGTTAAATTGGGGCACAGTTGCACAATTTAGTGCCGACTAATATGTCGTCGAGAAATTTAAAAAACGTATAATATCGTTAAAAACGAATATCGACATTTTGGTTTTCATTTATTTTTATACTTTTGCTTGGAAAGATAAATAGAAGAAATAAAATGTACTTTATTGTTTAAGAAATCTTTGACCATTTTTAGATTTAGTATCACATATGTTTCTAATAGGTAAAGGAAAATAATTATATATTTTTTTGCTTTCATGAATTAATTCGTTTGTGGTTAAAGAAGAGGAGGTTACAAGAAGTGGGATATCACTAGCTTGACGTGTAACACAATCATTTGTAACAGGTACAAAATTCTTGAAGTATTTATGAATAAGTGCAGCTGTCTTTAGGATGAGAAGACATATCAGCGTAAACAGCTTCTGTGAGGCAAACAGCGGACTGCACGGCTCTCTTAAGTCAGCAGAGCAGACATATCGAACTGTTAACTTGTATTTATTTGTATAATTATTTGTCTCCACTATTTGATTTAAGAGCATTCTTTTTACTACTTAACACAAAAACACTGTGCTACCAAGCGCTAGATGGCGGGTATGTTAAGCTCTCTCTTTTTACTACCAAGAGCCAAGAGTCATGGTTGGTCTAACAAACCCTTTATTTTTCTGTGGGTTGGGCTTCTTTGTTAAGAAATAATGTTGAGATTTTGTCTGAAAATTGGTTGTTTAAATTACAATTACAAAGAACAGTACAGTACATCAGTCAACTGCAATCTCAAAGAAGTTCTCAGATAGAACTAATAGACTTCAGAGATATTTGGAACGTCAACCCCAGAATAGTAGACCATAGCTGAGGTGGGACTCTAGGAGAGCAAAATAAACGGTATCTTACGTGCCACCGTTTAGCCCAGCTCATGTCTTGTCAACTTTAAAGGATAAAAGCTTCTTGCAAATATTAGAGATAGGTATATATCGATGAATAAACCAAGAAATTTAAAAAATGACCTTGGTTGAAGTACATTCTGGTCATCCAACTCCAACTCCCCTAGGCTACCCATAACACTGGTCTTATCTGTGTTGAAGACCAACTTATTAGCAGCGCACCACTCAATGACCACATTCAACTCGAACACCATAGTGCTTCCTAGGTGATCAATATCACGATTGTAGTATTATCACTAAAGCTGTGCAAAATGCGATAATAATAAAATTTATTTAAAATATTTTACAATTATATATATATATATATATATATATATATATATATATATATATATATATATATATATATAGTAGAAAAATGGAAGATTTCTTGGCCTATAGGTAATATAATAAATGTAAATGCGAAGATTTACTTCTTCGCTAGTGCAGCGAAAAGGCCGTGAATGAAAAATAAAAATAAAAATAATGAGGACTATCTTTGATTCTGGTCTGGGTGACCTCCTGCTATCGATTTCTGGGCCCTTACCCATCAGCGGGCAGGCTTACACCCAGGGTGGCTGAAGAACAGACCACGATTTGACCAGAATCAAAGAGAGTCCTTATATCCAAAATGATCGGAAAGGATGGGTAAGATGTAGTGGCTCGCGCCAACTAGTTCACCCAGTGTTGCTCCAAAAATGTTTGGCTGCTAACACAATAATACTCGAAAGTATGTCGAATGTCGATTTTCTCGACGTCGACGGTACAAATGCACCATTGTACAACAATAGTAGAAAAATGGAAGATTTCTTGGCCTATAGGTAATATAATAAATGTAAATGCGAAGATTTACTTCTTCGCTAGTGCAGCGAAAAGGCCGTGAATGAAAAATAAAAATAAAAATAATGAGGACTATCTTTGATCGATTTCTGGGCCCTTACCCATCAGCGGGCAGGCTTACACCCAGGGTGGCTGAAGAACAGACCACGATTTGACCAGAATCAAAGAGAGTCCTTATATCCAAAATGATCGGAAAGGATGGGTAAGATGTAGTGGCTCGCGCCAACTAGTTCACCCAGTGTTGCTCCAAAAATGTTTGGCTGCTAACACAATAATACTCGAAAGTATGTCGAATGTCGATTTTCTCGACGTCGACGGTACAAATGCACCATTGTACAACAATAGTAGAAAAATGGAAGATTTCTTGGCCTATAGGTAATATAATAAATGTAAATGCGAAGATTTACTTCTTCGCTAGTGCAGCGAAAAGGCCGTGAATGAAAAATAAAAATAAAAATAATGAGGACTATCTTTGATTCTGGTCTGGGTGACCTCCTGCTATCGATTTCTGGGCCCTTCCGATCATTTTGGATATAAGGACTATCTTTGATTCTGGTCAAATCGTGGTCTGTTCTTCAGCCACCCTGGGTGTAAGCCTGCCCGCTGATGGGTAAGGGCCCAGAAATCGATAGCAGGAGGTCACCCAGACCAGAATCAAAGATAGTCCTCATTATTTTTATTTTTATTTTTCATTCACGGCCTTTTCGCTGCACTAGCGAAGAAGTAAATCTTCGCATTTACATTTATTATATATATATATATATATATATATATATATATATATATATATATATATATGTATGTATGTATATTATATATGTATATAAGTTAGAAAAAAGGATTTTTTTCTTGGGTAGCAGTCAAAATGCAGGTGGCCAATTAATTAATTCTTTATTGCTTAGTCGAGCTTTCGAGTTTCAATTTAACCCTTCTTCAGGACACACTACAAAAGTTACAAAACACATTGTCAGGAAACACAGTTCCCATACAATCAAAAATTTTATTTTAAAAACTTACCAATGTGAATTATTTTAAAAAAGGGAATACAAAAATACTTCGCAGAAATGTTGCTAAACATATTTATGACATTCTACAATTAAAAAACTTTAAAAAATTGGTTCAAGATTGGCGATGATTGTCGAATAATTAATTACTACATTTTGGTTGCTGGATGATGAATGAGCAACAGCTGGTCATTTAAAAACTGATTTGACGTTTGACAGAACCACGAATGTTAGGTTGTGTTCAAACTCTAAATAAAGCGCGGCGAATTTAAAAAATTTTTTAAGAAAATTTTTATACTGAAAAATGATGTCCTGCGCATTCACCAACAGTGGAAAACGCAAAAGGTATGTAAGAACAATGTGGAAATACAAAAAACTTTTCTAAAAAATATAATGTTCACACAAAAGAGAAAAGAAAAGAAAACTAGATAGATGTGTCTTCCTGTAAGGAACTGAATTTTTCTTTATGTAATTTGAGTAAGAAGGAATAAATAGTGCTGAGGTTTTGGATATCTGTCTTCTTATTCATGCAGTGGTCGGCGCCATGAATGTGTACCATTTCTAAGAACAGTCTTTTGTAATAGTTATTGGATTTTGCCAGAACTTTAGGTTCAGCAAATCTCATTTGGTGGCCTTCTTTTATTACATGTTCAGCCAATGCACATGAAGGCACCGACCTCCTGCAGTCACTCTTGTGTGATATAACGCGGTTATATAAGTTTCTGGATGTTTGACCAATATATACATCCTCACAATTATTACAAGAAATCTGATACACAACATTCCAATTCTCTTTTGTGGTGAGGGGTGTTTTTGTTCTAGTATACAATTGTGAAACAGTCTTCACTTGTTTCTTTGCAAACCTAACATCGGTGCACTCAAATAATTTTATTAATTTTGGAGTGAGATTCTCTATATACGGTAAAGTACAATAGAAAGTCGGAACAGTGGTGCTTTGATTAGCATTATTGTCATTATGCCGTGATGGCGTAAGTAGGTTGTGTATTTAGGGATGGTGGTTGACTGGGTCTATCAACAACATTCTCTGGTAATTGATAAGCTGTACTGTATAAGAATTTATTAATTAATTTAAGTGGATACGAGTTTTCCAACAGCATTGTTTGTAATAATTTTAATGAGGCTTGCCTATCTTTTGGATGTGTTAGCATGACAGCTCTACGTTTCATGCCTAAAATTAAATTGATTTTCATCTTCATAGGATGGTATGACTTAAAGCTTATAAATCTATTGGAAGCCATAGGTTTTCTGTACCAAACAGTACTGAGAACATTGTCATCAGACCGTTTTATTTTCATGTCTAGGAAAGGAATACTTTGGTCACTTTCCTCTTCGACAGTGAATTGTATGTGACGATTGTAAGTGTTGAACATTTCCAGAGTTTCATGAATTCTATTTTGAGGTACAGATAAAATGAGGTCATCAACATACCTTTTCACAAAAGGAATGTAGTAAGGTAAATACTATAAGCAATCTCGTATCAGGTCATCAAGAACATAATTTACTAAAATCGGAGATATGGTTGAGCCCATAGGTGTACCGAAAATTTGTTTGTAATATTCACCATTAAACACACAGAAATTAGAATCAAAAATGAAAGTTAATAATTTTTCCACCGTTCGACAATCTAGTGCACAATAAGGAGAAATTTTATCCCATTTATTTTTTATGCTTTCTAAGACAGCTTCCAATGGTAGGTTTGTGAACAAGGATACAACATCAAAACTCACCAATACATAACCATCAGGTACCGTCAAATGGGGTTAAGTGAATCAATAAAATGAGTTTTTCGTCGTTTTCTCCAAAAGTATAGAATCGAAAAATATACAAAAAATAATGTAGGTTCTGGCACCCATTCCGAATGGCTTGAGGAAAAAATTATAATTTTTTGAGAATGAAAACACCTCCATTTTTTTTGATAAAGTGTGATTCACTTTACCCACCACTTTGGAGTAAAATGAATCGGGCTTTAAAAATGCGCAAAAACTCACTTTAAAATGCTTAAGGGTAAAGTGAATCAATAGAAAATAAAAAAAAGTTTTTAAAGGAAAATTTGAAGAAAAAAACATGTAAAAAGTAACAAAATCTTTATTCTACATCACGTTACCACAATAGTAAGGGGAAACCCTATATATAAAAAAACCGCAATCTGAATTCTAGATCACAATGCCATCACAGACCGGTAAAAACCGAAAGGAAAATACGTATAAACTTAGACGTTTTATAAAAATATGGCACTCTTAGTGAAAAACTTATACCTTACTATTAACTTAAATTAACGCAACATTGTAGTGGAAAGCAGCGAATAAATTACAAACTTAAAGTAAAAAGAAACATTTATTCTAACAATTTCCATTCATCGCTGTCAGTGTCAAAAACAAACTTTCCCCTTTTTACTGATCTTTGACGAAGTTTTTTAATTATTTGGTTACGGGTAATTACACAAAGGTCCTTAATTTCCGGATAAACAAAATAGCCCTTCTCAGAAGTTCCTTTTTTTCTCATGGCATTTATAGTAAATTCATCGCCAGAATTTTCTATTTTGCCAACAAATAGTCGGTCTCGCTTCTCAGTGGGGAACTTTGCTACGATAAAGTCGCCAACTTTTGGTTCGATAGAAGATTCTGTTACAAGCATGTCACTGTCAGTAACTTTTGACGTTGAAGGCTTCGGCGTAAATTCTTCCAGGTCGTTTTCGATATTTTCCGAGTCGCTTATGGCAAAGTCTTCATTTAACCCCAAATCTTCAGATGTTTCCTGGTCGTCCATTCGATTTTTATTTATTTTTGTGGCAGAGCCTTTTTTGGAGTTTTCTCTATTAATGTAGATAACACATCTTGGCTTGATATACTTTTTCCCGCTTCAATGTTAATTTTTTTACCCCTTTTGGTCAACTGATTAGGCGTAGTTTTCAAATTTTCCAAGTGCTTTACAATTGTGTGAGTCCATGCGCGGTCATCATTTTCTGCATTATTGTTGTTGTTTACGTTCCTTGGAATTTTATTTAAAACTTTGTTAGGATTTAGGGGTACAATTCCGCATGCATTAAAACCTGCAATGGAATTTTCTTTGGATTTCAAGCCAATCTTTTCGATAGCCTCTTTAAGCAGCCTTGGAAACTCTGTTTTTGGAATCACTCCTCGGTGTTTTAGTTTCCACTTTTCCAAGATTGCTCTCCAGGACATTTTTAGAGGCCTGAAGTAAGCAACATCGAGTGGTTGAAGCAGGTGTGTCGAGTTAGGGGGGAGAAGGACAAATTTAATGTCATTGTTCTCACATTCTTGTATGACATTTATAGTGATGTGACTATTTAAATTATCTCCTATTAAAACTTTTGAGCCAGCTAGTTTTCTAAAATAAGGAATAACAATTGTTTTAAACCAGTCTTCGAATAATTCTGAGTCAAACCATCCGCTCATGCTTCGGTTGTATCTAGCGCCCTCAATACCCCCCTCTGTCCACCCTTCATAGGAATGTTTTGCCTTGTATACGACGTAGGGAGGGAGTAATGTCCCATCTGCAGCAATGGCAAACATGACAGTTGTACTGCTTTTTGAGGAGTCGATTAGCCTATGTGTATGCTTTGCACCTCTTCTGGTTATTACTTTAGCTGACCCGGGCTCATCCACAAAATTGGTCTCATCGTAATTCACAATATTTTTCGCCGGAATATCTGTCAACGTGCACCGCAAATTTTCAAAATATTCTTGAATGACTTCATAAGTTAATGCTCCCCTAACGCGCTTTGTGTTTTCGGCCAATTTAACAGTAAGGTCTCTATGTCTGCTCATAAAACTCTTAAACCAGTCCATCCCAGGCATATTGTCTTTAAATCTTGGTTCCGTCGTTCCAAGGCTATTAAAATATTGTTGTACAATTGTCCTGACGTCTGTACTTTTTAAAGGAAATCCCCATTCAGCACAAAGTTGGAGTGTCTCCTTCAGCCTAAGCTCCTGAGTATCGCTAAGTGCAGGCTGCCGGCCATACTTCAAGGGGTGTTTTCCATGGTACCTTCTTTGTATGGTGCTAAAAGGCACACCAAACTGTTCTGCAGCTTGTCTCATAGACATATCACCTCGTCGAACCGCTGCCTCTGCTCGGCGAACATATTCTGGATTGTAATTACATTTTCCTCGTGGCCCTAACTTTTTTTTATATATTCTTGGCATGCTAAAAATAAAAGAAATTGTTTGGACACGAAAACTATTACAAACCATAGCAAAACATAGGTACCCTAAAACATATCCAAACAACCTAATTTTTAATAAAATATGAATGATTCATTTTACCCATTATACCGATCATTTTCAAATTAAAGAAATGCTGAAACTTAACCAAAAACATTTTGACAAAAAATATGGCAAATCTATGTTTATTAATAAAGACTGAACACATTTATTAGATCTAAGTACAAAAAAATCAAAATGAGTGGCTCTACAACCAATCGTTCCCAATTTTTTATAAAATCAGCAAATTTCGTTGACCCCTAAAACGTGTTGGTGATACTCACGTGTTTTTTTTAAGCGCAGCGAAATAAACTCTACCACATACACAGACATACTGGGGAGGCAATCTCGACGCGAGAACGGCAAAATCTTGAAGCTGGAGACGACAGCTCCGCCTTTTGTCCGGAAATACTCGACTGATTCATTTTACCCACTATGATTCATTTAACCCCGTTTGACGGTAGTTGGAAATTATTAATGTAAGTACTAAAGGAAAAGGAATCTCTAACATAAAACTCATTTTGAACATCATAGGTAGTGGTTAAAATGTTAGTGACATATGTCGCCAACGAGTTATTGGGGCAGTTAATTGAGGAAACAATGGGCCTCATAGATAAAGTAGGCTTGTGTATCTTAGGCAAAGTGTATAGCCTAGGTGCTACCGAGTTGTATGAGGTCATTGCCCTTGCAGTGTCAGCATCAATATGATTATTCTCTTTAAGGCTTTTTATTAAATTATTAGCTTTTGTTTGTAATGTGCTTGTGGGATTATTATTGAGCTTTTTATAATATTGTGGATCTTGTATTAAATTTAGAGATTTAGATGTATAATCTTCTTTATACATGACCACTGTAACATTGCCCTTGTCACTGTTGGTAACATATACCTCAGGATGTTCCTGAAGAAAAAGTTTAGTTTTATGGAAAATCTCATTAAAATGTTGATCATAATAGCAATCAACATTTTAATGAGATTTTCCATAAAACTAAACTTTTTCTTCAGGAACATCCTGAGGTATATGTTACCAACAGTGATAAGAGCAATGTTACAGTGGTCATGTATAAAGAAGATTATACATCTAAATCTCTAAATTTAATACAAGATCCACAATATTATAAAAAGCTCAATAATAATCCCACAAGCACATTACAAACAAAAGCTAATAATTTAATAAAAAGCCTTAAAGAGAATAATCATATTGATGCTGACACTGCAAGGGCAATGACCTCTTACAACTCGGTAGCACCTAGGTTATACACTTTGCCTAAGATACACAAGCCTACTTTATCTATGAGGCCCATTGTTTCCTCAATTAACTGCCCCAATAACTCGTTGGCGACATATGTCACTAACATTTTAACTACTGCCTATGATGTTCAAAATGAGTTTTATGTTAGAGATTCCTTTTCCTTTAGTACTTACATTAATAATTTCCAACTACCTGATGGTTATGTATTGGTGAGTTTTGATGTTGTATCCTTGTTCACAAACCTACCATTGGAAGCTGTCTTAGAAAGCATAAAAAATAACTGGGATAAAATTTCTCCTTATTGTGCACTAGATTGTCGAACGGTGGAAAAATTATTAACTTTCATTTTTGATTCTAATTTCTGTGTATTTAATGGTGAATATTACAAACAAATTTTCGGTACACCTATGGGCTCAACCATATCTCCGATTTTAAGTAAATTATGTTCTTGATGACCTGATACGAGATTGCTTACAGTATTTACCTTACTACATTCCTTTTGTGAAAAGGTATGTTGATGACCTCATTTTATCTGTACCTCAAAATAGAATTCATGAAACTCTGGAAATGTTCAACACTTACAATCGTCACATACAATTCACTGTCGAAGAGGAAAGTGACCAAAGTATTCCTTTCCTAGACATGAAAATAAAACGGTCTGATGACAATGTTCTCAGTACTGTTTGGTACAGAAAACCTATGGCTTCCAATAGATTTATAAGCTTTAAGTCATACCATCCTATGAAGATGAAAATCAATTTAATTTTAGGCATGAAACGTAGAGCTGTCATGCTAACACATCCAAAAGATAGGCAAGCCTCATTAAAATTATTACAAACAATGCTGTTGGAAAACTCGTATCCACTTAAATTAATTAATAAATTCTTATACAGTACAGCTTATCAATTACCAGAGAATGTTGTTGATAGACCCAGTCAACCATCATCCCTAAACACACAACCTACTTACGCCATCACGGCATAATGACAATAATGCTAATCAAAGCACCACTGTTCCGACTTTCTATTGTACTTTACCGTATATAGAGAATCTCACTCCAAAATTAATAAAATTATTTGAGTGCACCGATGTTAGGTTTGCAAAGAAACAAGTGAAGACTGTTTCACAATTGTATACTAGAACAAAAACACCCCTCACCACAAAAGAGAATTGGAATGTTGTGTATCAGATTTCTTGTAATAATTGTGAGGATGTATATATTGGTCAAACATCCAGAAACTTATATAACCGCGTTATATCACACAAGAGTGACTGCAGGAGGTCGGTGCCTTCATGTGCATTGGCTGAACATATAATAAAAGAAGGCCACCAAATGAGATTTGCTGAACCTAAAGTTCTGGCAAAATCCAATAACTATTACAAAAGACTGTTCTTAGAAATGGTACACATTCATGGCGCCGACCACTGCATGAATAAGAAGACAGATATCCAAAACCTCAGCACTATTTATTCCTTCTTACACAAATTACATAAAGAAAAATTCAGTTCCTTACAGGAAGACACATCTATCTAGTTTTCTTTTCTTTTCTCTTTTGTGTGAACATTATATTTTTTAGAAAAGTTTTTTGTATTTCCACATTGTTCTTACATACCTTTTGCGTTTTCCACTGTTGGTGAATGCGCAGGACATCATTTTTCAGTATAAAAATTTTCTTAAAAAATTTTTTAAATTCGCCGCGCTTTATTTCGAGTTTGAACACAACCTAACATTCGTGGTTCTGTCAAACGTCAAATCAATTTTTAAATGACCAGCTGTTGCTCATTCATCATCCAGCAACCAAAATGTAGTAATTAATTATTCGACAATCATCGCCAATCTTGAACCAATTTTTTAAAGTTTTTTAATTGTAGAATGTCATAAATATGTTTAGCAACATTTCTGCGAAGTATTTTTGTATTCCCTTTTTTAAAATAATTCACATTGGTAAGTTTTTAAAATAAAATTTTTGATTGTATGGGAACTGTGTTTCCTGACAATGTGTTTTGTAACTTTTGTAGTGTGTCCTGAAGAAGGGTTAAATTGAAACTCGAAAGCTCGACTAAGCAATAAAGAATTAATTAATTGGCCACCTGCATTTTGACTGCTACCCAAGAAAAAAAAATCCTTTTATATATAATATATATATATATATATATATATATATATATATATATATATATATATATATATATATATATATATATATATATAAACTCAGTAGTTATTGAGGCTTCAGTCTATTCAATAACTACTGAGTTTGTTTTTTAACTAGTCAGTCAAGACTACCCTACCGATTCATATATATGTATATATAGACTGATGTTTAAAGGGCTAGGGCACAAGACTGTAGTCCCCTTCAGCAGTCACTCCTGTGTGATGCAGAAACCTTGAGGGTCACATTGCATCACACAAAAGTGACTGCCGGAGCTGAACATGCTATCAACCAAGACCACATAATTGACTGGGACAGAGCCTTAGGATCCTGGAAAAAGCTACATCTTACTATAAAAGAATCTAGAAATGGTCCATATCAGTAAACTTGAAAACAACGCAATGAATAAAAAAACGGACACATAGAATCTCAGTTCCATCTACAGTTATTTGCTTAAAATGCAAATGTAAGTACAGTAATAATCCTCATGAGGATTGAGTGCATGTGAAGCAGTAGTTTGATGTAGGGTGTTGTTTTAGGAAACTGGTGGATGATGTCAATCACGGACGAATAACGGTAGTAAAAAATCTAACTATCTGAATTTCACAACCTTAGAGAATGGCAGAAAAGAAATGGGGCGAAAGTTTGATGGCTGATTCAGATTACCACCTTTTTACAACGAAATTACCATTGCCGATTTTAGACAATAGAGAAATATACTCTTAGACCAGAAATCATTGATGGTCAAATACAACGCATCAAGTGCGACTTTAGGCAGGTTCGAGAAGATTTTTGCGGAGCGATCGTCATCATCACTAGAAGAATTTTTATTTCTGATACTTCTCTAACCTTTTGAAGGGCGGCTGGGCGAAAATAGAGAGAATTAGGGATAGAGATCTGACGTAAATAGAACATGGGATCGATGTTTGATGATTCTGTTTTGGTCAAATCGGCCGCAACATTGCAGCAATAGTTATTAAGGACATCAAGATCCAAATCCATATGAGAAATGCCGCAACGAACTTCATTTCGAAACTCGTTAATAATAGACCAGGTTTATTTTCGCTTATTTTTGGCGTTAGATAGTAAGCCATTATAATATTTCCTTTAGCGGCCTTAATGACCCTGTGGTATATACTACGGTAAGTAGGGAAATGAAGCTATTATTGTCAGAATACTTTTGTAAATTGTTGAGGGACCTGACCTGAGTGGTTCAGACCCGATATCGGGTTTATCCAAGGCAACTTTATTCTTCATAATTCGCAATGGAAAGGCTCGGTTAAAAATACCGAGTAAGACGACATAATGCGTGGCTAAGAGATCTGGAGGGTATATATTTGCTTGCCAGTTAACACTTGATGCATAACTAGTTGTAGAATAAAACAAAATTTGACCTATTAAATATTTTTACGCGATGTCTGCTCAAAATTATTTTCTTAACGAGGCGAAGACTGCCTCATGATCCAAGATACATAATGCAAACACGACGCAAGATACATCAGTAAATTTTAGCATGAATAATTAGTGGTAGACGAATACGAAGCCGTGCATTGCATTGCCACTTTTTGTCCTCTGCAAGATGGTGTTCTCAAATCCTAAGTTTGACATTTCGTCTTTGGGCGACCATCACTAGGTGCTTTTCTTAAATGAACCTGCAATCTTTTATTGGAGTTTTGTAATCACCAATGATGATACATCTTAAAACAATATTACTTTATTATTATTATTTATTAATTTTTAAGTATTTTAGGTGTTGAATTTATCTGTTCTTTTAATCCACATCTTATTACCCTAATAGTACTGTGTAAATTCAATTAAAGAGAGAAATAACCTAAAAAACATACACATACTTAATAGAAAAATAACTACAAATACAAATGATAATTTTTACATTCCATATCAGTATTTAGGAAGAAGTCAGTTTCTAATTATTACGAATTTTAAAAAGAAGTTTGTTTTCTTATTAAGATTTTCTGTATTTTTATTTTATTTTAAACATTATTGTAAAGTAAAAAGGTCGGGATTAACGGCAAAATTCAATTTTGAAGATATAATACATTAAAATTACTGAAGATCTTTTTATTGGGTTTGAAATTTGAAACGTTAAAATGTGATTAAAGTATTATTCTATTAGAATGTAATCAACCATGGAGCTTACAAAAATGCAATAAGATATACAGGTTCGTATTTTAATAAAATGTACGTAATGATGGCTGTCCGAAGACAAAATTACCACCTTTAGATTTGAGAACACCATCCTGTAAAATATAAAAGGAGCAATGCAAATGTAAAATTTATTTTATATCATCTCTTCAAATAAAAACAAAAAAATAAATTCCAGATGCCGATTTTCGCTTTTTTCCAAAATTTTCAGAAGTACACGTGCATAAATAATTTTATATTGCAAAACTAAATTGTTTTATCCTTACACTTGTCAGTTTAAAACCTTGATTGTCAAATTAGACCAGTCTTAGCGATAATAAATTCCGGGGCATGCTGTTTAGTATACGACGTATTGCAGTAATAAGAATTAGCTAATTCTCGAAGTTGACCCGAAAATACTATTCACTTTATATTAACTAACTAACCAACCAACTAAGTAAAAAATTACCCTTAAGATTTATGATCCTTAAGAAAAATGATCCTTAATTAAATTTTGTGTCCAGGAACAAGCGGTTCAGAAGCAAGCGGTCCATCTACAACTAAAGGAATAGCAACAGAGACTACTGGTTCTACCATCACTAAAGAATCTACCAAAATTTCTGGGTGGACTAAACTGTCAGGTTCTACGGAACTGTCAGGAACTACAGAAGTGGCAGTTTCTGCAGAGATATCAGGTTCGACGTCAGAATTTGGTTCTACAGACCTATCAGGTACCCCTGAAGTTTCAATATCCACAGAATTAGCTACTACAGAACTTATTAGTTCTACGGAAACAACAGAATCAGGAGCAACACAGTCTATGACTGAGTTTAGTGGAACTACTGAATTTGACATTTTTTCATCAACTACTGAAAGCGGTATGGGTGCAAGTAAGTTAAAACTGTGAACTTATTTACAAAGCACATTTTTAGTGTGTTCAGTTATTAATAGTCCTATTCCTGATTATAAAATTAAGGATATACATATATACAGGATTGTGATTAAATAACGGATACAACGTAAATTTTTTTCGGAAAAATCCTCGGACACGTCAGTTTTTATTTTTATTTCTGCATTTTTTTTATCTTATACCAGAATGTACAGGGTGTTGCATAAATGAGATACTACGTCAACGTTACTTTTTTTAAATGAAACCCCCTGTATATTATGGTATATTTGGTTGGGTTTGCTTGGACAGACAATTGTACACAATTTTCAAGCAATGTATGTCTTAAATAATTAAATATTAAAATAACACTTTATTACAATATAAAGTCATCCTTAAAGTACATTTAAAAACTCAAAAATTATTTTAACAAATGTTGGAAGTGGCCGCCATTAACAGCTCTGCAATATCCCAGACGATCAAAAAATTCT
The DNA here is from genome assembly GCA_963971165.1 of Philopedon plagiatum. Taxonomy (NCBI): domain Eukaryota; kingdom Metazoa; phylum Arthropoda; class Insecta; order Coleoptera; family Curculionidae; genus Philopedon; species Philopedon plagiatum. The sequence goes on from OZ020197.1 coordinate 49,525,776, forward strand.
TTCTGTACATTTTCAACGGTATCTGGAGAAATATTCCTAATTACATTACGAATGCACTCTTTAAGAATATCAAGTGTGCGTGGTTTATCTTTATACACTTAGTTTTTAACGAACTACCAAAGAAAATATTCCGGTGAATTAAGATCGGGTGACCTAGGTGGTCACTATATTTAATTGATACGACTTTTTGTAATGTCCTGAACCAGCTAATTCTGACTTATTATTAGCAAAACTAAAAATCCCTGTTTTTAGATTCCCTACTACTTACACAGTTGTTCTCAGAGTGTCAAGGTTAAAATTTTTATTTCACTGCAATTTGCTGTTCGTTCTGGAGTTTCAAATTTACTTCTTTTCATACTGTTTGATGATATTTTAAAAAATATATCTTACTATAATGTTGCTATGCTTGCACTTGTATAGGAGGACAAAAGCTTTTGTTAATGTTATTATTACAGAGGGACCTTAACGAATTTAATAAATGATTATTAAGTAACAGTTAAACGTTGAATAAAATTAAATATTTTTGATCGTTTTTTAATTAAAAATAAGAAACCGAAATAAACAAATTTAGTCACATACCGAATCTATGTTTAATAATAATATAGACTTTTATAAATCAGATGCTATTAAGTATATCAAAATGTATCAACTTACCCTTTAACGTATTCAGATTAGTTTACTGTGCCCTACCGACTCAAATATTATGCCACGAGTTGGTGGACATCTTATCTTTATCTATTAAAATAGATGGTTAAGGACTACTAAATAAAATACGTAATTAGTTTTAATCGTCTATTATTCCTTTAAAAGAAATTCAAGTGCTCAAGAAGACTGAACAGACTTAACTAACTAAAAATATTTGAAAACCACAAGCTTATAACTTATCAGTGTTACATTGAGAAGTGCATTTTCAGCATATCAGATAACGCCACCATAAATTAGTCTTTATGGTGTTTACTTCTTCTTTGAACCGAGTTTTGTTTTTGTATCGGTTTATTCATATTATCAACATTAGCCTAACTGAAAAAAACTTTTTCTCATATATATGGCGTGATTTATTGTTTATTTTTAAGTTAATTCCTGATATTACTGAATATAATGATTTTAGAAACTTTTAATTATCGTATTAGGGACAATATTCTTCGATTAACCGTCATTTTTTTTTAATAAGTAATAATATTTTTTCATAAAAGACTGCACAGCTTTTAAAGATAGATCTCACATGTGATATCACATAAGTAAGGTAAATTTTTTAAATTATGATTTTATACCACCTTATGTTAAACTAACCGTTAATTTATTAAATGTAAGTAAATGAAAATATAATATAGATAGATAAATAAAATAATAAGACTGTTTTTAACTAATACCTATTTACAGATATAGCGTAGCTAATTTCAAAGTTTATTAATTTACTTCTGTTCTAGCCTGGCCAACTTCTCACATTACCGAAATATTTAAAGACAAACAGAAAATGTGTAAACGTAAAAAGATTCTTCAGTGTCAGAAAAGTAAATATGGCTGCTGCTGGGATAAAGTTCACTCTGCTGAAGGACCGTTTGACAAAGGTTGTCCAGCACCGAAAACTTGTAAAGAATCTACGTATGGTTGTTGTCCTGATACTGTCTCTGCTGCTCTTGGTAAGTGTGCGAAATAGTATTCCCGGGGGTCTATAATGCAAGGAAAGTACTCTAGGTGTACTTCGGTTTAGAGAGGTGAAATTGGCCAAAATTATTTTTCGTGGCTGAACTTCAGGGGTGATTTCGCCCATATTTTGGGGAATCACTACGTAAAAAAAATATCGTTTCGATTCACTAAAAAAGTTGAAGATTTAGTACTAGTTTATATTAAGATCTTCCAGTTGATCAGGTAGGTTTCGACAGGTTTTTGTCCTGTTATCGTTAACTTATGAGTTACTTACCTATTCTAATATTCTAATGATTTACTTAGTTTCGAAATGATTTTCATATGTTGCTGGAATGAATTTAGATCTATTATTATTGAAAATACGTACTAAAATTGCCCTTTTCTTTATAAATTTAGTGAAAAACTCAAAAACAGATTCATAGTATAAAACTTATGTAATTGTCTTATTCTTACATTTGTCAGTTTAAAACTTTTGGTTGTCAAATTAGACCTGTCTAGCTTTGGAAAATCTGGCCATATGTGTCTAACATTTTTTTATTGTACTATAAACATATCACGGAATGAAATAAATCGGTGCTGTACACCTGGGGTTCTTTCCTTGTTAGTAACGCGCGAACTACTGCTGGTAAACCGCATGGACAAATTGGAAGATCCAATGCAAAATGTGTCCAGGTCAGATTTTATGGTTTCTGAGAAAAAAAATCAAGAATTTTATTTGTGTTTGGAAATATTATGCTTAGGAATATGATTCCACTTTTTTTACTGAAGATACTTTATAGTTTTTGATATATTGCACCGATACATTTATTAGAATTAACTACTGCAGCTAAGAGAAAAATAAAGAAAAATGATTTTAGGCTCCTTTTGCTTAAATTAATTTTTTTGTTTGAATACCAGATTATGTAGACAATAAAATACTTTGTTTCTTACATTACTTTAATTACTAACTGACATGAACAATGTTTATTGACAAAAATAAAAGTGTTATTGTTACTGTGGAATAAAACAAAATTAATTAATTAACTCAAAGTGCGAAATAATGTGGCTAATTAAGGTTTACTATAAGAAATAAAGATATTTTTCTTACAAAACTATAACTATAACCAATACTGTGCATTTGAATTGTATCAGCGGACTGCCTTTTTCACTGAATTGGCACAGAGGTCGTTAAAATGTATCTATGTACAGGTACGTAGGTACATATCTAGACTTAGGCACTTCTTACAGTCAACAACGAAGAATTTTACATCTGCAGGAACGCTTTCTGAGAGAACGTTGCTAGGCTGCAGCCAATCCTGACTGTCCTACCTTGACAACGTTTTCTCGAGAAGCGGTCTCACAAGATTTAGAACACGACCCCAGTAGCGTGCTTAGGCACTTCTAGCGTTGAAATTGCCATTTTTTTGTCATATCAAAACTTTTGAACATCGTACAGCAATTTTAATTATACAGAAAGGAAGCTTGTAAGAAATTACACTATTATAATATATACTATTATTAAAGTGAGGAAAATGAGATTTCGTCATGTTTTGCATTGGACCCTTCAGTTAAAAGTTTCAGACCCCGCCATATTCCCCAAATAATCATCCTATAAACGCGCGTCTATGGCGCTACTAACAAGCGATTTTTGGGCCAATTTCGCAGACCGCTTGAAATGACGCCAAAAAATTAAAAGATATTAAATATTATACTTAAAGTTCATATCATATTCATGTTCAATGTTTACTACTAAATAGACCGAAGTGTCGTATTAGACGCCAACGTTCGCAACAATCTCAAATAAACCCTTGTACATTATCATTTGTTAGGCTTGAAGCCTATGTAGACTATCTTCGATAAAAAAAAATACTTTTAGACCTTCCTTTTGTGCTTTATCAGGCATTTTTCAGAAAAAATTCAAGTTCCTTCTGTTACAGAGCATGTTAATAAAAAAATGTGGCAAGAGTTGTTTCAATTGATGTTAAAAGTTGAGCGATGGTGTAGGTTTTTATGGTTTAGTCCGCGATTCTTGTAACGAATTACGTAGGTATATTTAATAGATATCAGTTATTTTTGATAGTTACGAAACATGACACTACAATAATAATATTTGATCATTACGTATTCTGTAAAATGAACAACCAATAAATAGATTTTATGTAATATCTGTCATAAACTTACTGCCGTTTGCTTTTAGAGAGCTGACATAATATCTCCTGTGTTGGTTTTATTGATAAAATTGCACCAGATTCTCAACGAAACCGTAAATTTAAAACAAAAATTTTAGTTACATTAGTCGTGCACCTCGATATAAAATTTCTGGTTTTTACACTAATTTTTTATAGTGGTGTGCAAGGTGTACACCGCATCCGGGCGCATTCTCTTAGGAGTGCCAAATTTCGAGAATTTTTTTGATATACTTATTTTGTGAAATGATCATATTGTCATTAAATATCTGATTCATATTATTTATTCTTTTTTAGGTTTTTCACTGTTTCCAAATTTTCAGAAAAAGACAAAAAAGGTATATATATATGTATATATATATATATATATATATATATATATATATATATATATATATATATATATATATATATATATATATATAAATGAAATAAAGATTACGGGGATTCGGCCAGAGAGTCTTTATTGTATTTTTCTTATAATGTGCCTAGCTTTCGAAATGTTTCATTTCTTCCTCAGGGCACTAAAAAATTTAATTAATTTATAATTTATTACTTAAAATTATAGGAAATTAGTAAAACTTACATTATATTTAAATATAAAGACATCTAATTTTCGAAATTTTAGGAAAAAATTGTTGAAAATATTCTAATTGGAATTTTGACAATATTTTTGAAGTTGACAGTAAATAAAAAATTTGAAAAAAATTTAAGTTGATGCCAGAGGTAGAAATCAGACATTTGACAAAAAAATATGGGAAGGTATTTATGATTTTCTAACATCTGTCAAAAATGTGACGTTATTCATGAACTTAAAAATTTTAATTTTCTAAAATTATTTATGGTAAATTTTGGTTTATATTATTTATATTATTGTCTATATGTAAAATAAAGGAATATATGGAACTTAAATTTTGTAAGTCAGTTTTTTTATTCATAGGACATCTTTCTTTATTAATTTCAACCATTTCTAGAAAAAGTCTTTTATTTAGATTATTTTCAATGTGTAAAATTCTTGTGTCGTTAAAGTTACAGGTATGTCCAGTGTCAATTATATGTTCGGAGAGTGCAGTTGATTTTTTGTTTAATCTTTAGTCACTTTTATGTAAACTAATTCTTTTAGAGATTTTTTGTGAAGTCTGTCCTATATATTTTTTGTTACAGTTAGAGCAAGGAATACTATAAACGCAGTTAGATTTATTAAAAATAGGATCTTTATCTTTTAAATTGCTGTAAAGTTGATTAATGGATTTTATATTACGTTGTGAAATTTTAATATTTTCATTTTTAAATACTTGAATTATTTTAGGACTTAAATTTCTTATATATGGGATAGAACCATAAAATTGTGAATTGTTTGTAATAATATTATTATGTTGTGGAGTGTTAATGTTGTCATTTCTAGTATTATATAATATACGTCTGATAAGTTGTATTGGATATGAGTTTTCTAAAAGAATATTTTCCAAAATTTTAAAGTTTTTTTGTTTAAGTGTAGGGTGAACAAGTTTTTCTATTCTGCTTTTTAAAGCTAAAATTAAATTAATTTTCATTTTGTTACTGTGATAAGACATATAGTTTAAGTATCTACCGGAACTAGTTGGTTTAATGTACCAATCTGCAATAAGAGAATTGTTATTTAATTTTATTATATTAGTGTCAAGAAAAGCAAGTTGGTTGTTATTTTCAATTTCTAAAGTAAATTGTAAAAATGGGTTATAGTTATTAAAGGTTGAAAGAATTTCATTACATTTATTATAAGGAATACAACAAAAAATATCATCAACATATTTTTTTATAAAAGGAATTTCAAAAGAAAGTAATGGAATACAAGAGTCAAGTAAATCATCCATGACATATTGTGCAATTATTGGTGATATTGTGGATCCCATAGGTGTCCCTAGAGTTTCTTTGAAAAATTTTTGATTAAAAGAAAAAATGTTACTGTTAAAAATAAATTCTATTATATTTAAAAATATTTGTTGTGAAATAGTACATTTGTTTTGAATCCTTTCCCATCTTTTAGTAATGCTACTTTTCACTAAATCTAAAGGTATTTTACTGAACAATGAAATTACATCTAAGCTTATAAGTAAGTGATTTTCAGGAATGATTTTTTCGTTAATAAAGTTGGAGAACTCAAATGAGTCTTTTGTGTAGTATATGTTATCAGTGTTGTATGATTCTGTTAAAATATTACAAATAAAATTAGTAATTTTACTATTTGGGGAATTTATTGAAGAAACAATAGGTCTTAAAGCTAAATTGGGTTTATGAATTTTAGGTAGACCATAAAATTTAGGACAGACGCTATTATAACTTTTTAATTTTTTACTTTCTTCTTCAGAAATCATATTTAAATTTTTTAGTTTAGTTATTAGATCATTAGAATTCTTTTCGATTGTTGTAGTACTGTCATTATTAAGTTTTTTATAAGATTCTTCATCATTTATAATATTTTCAGTAAGATTAATATAGTCTGTTTTATTCATTATCACAGTAACATTTCCTTTATCGGATCTAGTTACTAGTAAATCAGTATTTTCTTTGAAAATATTTTTTGTTTTTTTGAAAAATTTTTTAAAATGTCAATTTGAAAAACTTGGTTTTTGTGTAAAATTTGTAATTATGTTAGTTAATTGCGCTCTAAAAAGATTTTTCTTTGTTTCATCAAAACCGTATATTAAATTTTCAATGTCTGCTAACAAAGAAGGTATAGATATATAATTTAATGTAGGACGAATACAAAATTTAAGTCCTAAAGCTAAAGAATTTTTAATATCATTTGGTATTACTATGTTGGTTAAATTTTTAAGCCATGAGTCTTTAACTCGAATATTTTCTTTAAAATCATTTTTTAATTTTTGAATTTTGTTTATGTTAGAAATTTTTATTTTATTGAAAAGGAGATTATAAGATGAATCTTGTCTGCGTTTATATTCTTGCCATATATTTTCAGGTATAAGTGTTGGGATAATATTAGTTATTTCGTTGAAAGTTTTGTCTAATTTGTCAATAGAATCATGTGTTAATTTTATTTCTAAATTCAAGATTTTTTGCATAGAATTATATTTAAAGTTATTTACTTCATGAATACCTTGTCCATATTCAGTGTGAAAAATAGAAAGTACATTCTTTAGTCCATTATTAATGTGATCTGGTATTAAATTTTGTCTTCTGAATTCTAGTAGAAATATTTTCCGGTTTCTAAGTGAAGCATTTTTTTGTTGTATTTTGGAGTAATTCTTCAGAGATTTTACTGCTTCTTGTCCAAAAGTTCTTAAAATTTCTTGGTAAAACCCCATCCTATGTATATTTGTTGTACAAATTTTAAGAACTTTTGGACAAGAAGCAGTAAAATCTCTGAAGAATTACTCCAAAATACAACAAAAAAATGCTTCACTTAGAAACCGGAAAATATTTCTACTAGAATTCAGAAGACAAAATTTAATACCAGATCACATTAATAATGGACTAAAGAATGTACTTTCTATTTTTCACACTGAATATGGACAAGGTATTCATGAAGTAAATAACTTTAAATATAATTCTATGCAAAAAATCTTGAATTTAGAAATAAAATTAACACATGATTCTATTGACAAATTAGACAAAACTTTCAACGAAATAACTAATATTATCCCAACACTTATACCTGAAAATATATGGCAAGAATATAAACGCAGACAAGATTCATCTTATAATCTCCTTTTCAATAAAATAAAAATTTCTAACATAAACAAAATTCAAAAATTAAAAAATGATTTTAAAGAAAATATTCGAGTTAAAGACTCATGGCTTAAAAATTTAACCAACATAGTAATACCAAATGATATTAAAATTTTTTTAGCTTTAGGACTTAAATTTTGTATTCCTCCTACATTAAATGATATATCTATACCTTCTTTGTTAGCAGACATTGAAAATTTAATATACGGTTTTGATGAAACAAAGAAAAATCTTTTCAGAGCGCAATTAACTAACATAATTACAAATTTTACACAATAACCAAGTTTTTCAAATTCACATTTTAAAAAAATTTTCAAAAAAACAAAAAATTTTTGCAAAGAAAATACTGATTTACTAGTAACTAGATCCGATAATGGAAATAATGTTACTGTGATAATGAATAAAACAGACTATATTAATCTTACTGAAAATATTATAAATGATGAAGAATCTTATAAAAAACTTAATAATGACAGTACTACAACAATCGAAAAGAATTCTAATGATCTAATAACTAAACTAAAAAATTTAAATATGATTTCTGAAGAAGAAAGTAAAAAATTAAAAAGTTATAATAGCGTCTGTCCTAAATTTTATGGTCTACCTAAAATTCATAAACCCAATTTAGCTTTAAGACCTATTGTTTCTTCAATAAATTCCCCAAATAGTAAAATTACTAATTTTATTTGTAATATTTTAACAGAATCATACAACACTGATAACATATACTACACAAAAGACTCATTTGAGTTCTCCAACTTTATTAACGAAAAAATCATTCCTGAAAATCACTTACTTATAAGCTTAGATGTAATTTCATTGTTCAGTAAAATACCTTTAGATTTAGTGAAAAGTAGCATTACTAAAAGATGGGAAAGGATTCAAAACAAATGTACTATTTCACAACAAATATTTTTAAATATAATAGAATTTATTTTTAACAATAACATTTTTTCTTTTAATCAAAAATTTTTCAAACAAACTCTAGGGACACCTATGGGATCCACAATATCACCAATAATTGCACAATATGTCATGGATGATTTACTTGACTCTTGTATTCCATTACTTTCTTTTGAAATTCCTTTTATAAAAAAATATGTTGATGATATTTTTTGTTGTATTCCTTATAATAAATGTAATGAAATTCTTTCAACCTTTAATAACTATAACCCATTTTTACAATTTACTTTAGAAATTGAAAATAACAACCAACTTGCTTTCCTTGACACTAATATAATAAAATTAAATAACAATTCTCTTATTGCAGATTGGTACATTAAACCAACTAGTTCCGGTAGATGCTTAAACTATATGTCTTATCACAGTAACAAAATGAAAATTAATTTAATTTTAGCTTTAAAAAGCAGAATAGAAAAACTTGTTCACCCTACACTTAAACAAAAAAACTTTAAAATTTTGGAAAATATTCTTTTAGAAAACTCATATCCAATACAACTTATCAGACGTATATTATATAATACTAGAAATGACAACATTAACACTCCACAACATAATAATATTATTACAAACAATTCACAATTTTATGGTTCTATCCCATATATAAGAAATTTAAGTCCTAAAATAATTCAAGTATTTAAAAATGAAAATATTAAAATTTCACAACGTAATATAAAATCCATTAATCAACTTTACAGCAATTTAAAAGATAAAGATCCTATTTTTAATAAATCTAACTGCGTTTATAGTATTCCTTGCTCTAACTGTAACAAAAAATATATAGGACAGACTTCACAAAAAATCTCTAAAAGAATTAGTTTACATAAAAGTGACTAAAGATTAAACAAAAAATCAACTGCACTCTCCGAACATATAATTGACACTGGACATACCTGTAACTTTAACGACACAAGAATTTTACACATTGAAAATAATCTAAATAAAAGACTTTTTCTAGAAATGGTTGAAATTAATAAAGAAAGTTGTCCTATGAATAAAAAAACTGACTTACAAAATTTAAGTTCCATATATTCCTTTATTTTACATATAGACAATAATATAAATAATATAAACCAAAATTTACCATAAATAATTTTAGAAAATTAAAATTTTTAAGTTCATGAATAACGTCACATTTTTGACAGATGTTAGAAAATCATAAATACCTTCCCATATTTTTTTGTCAAATGTCTGATTTCTACCTCTGGCATCAACTTAAATTTTTTTCAAATTTTTTATTTACTGTCAACTTCAAAAATATTGTCAAAATTCCAATTAGAATATTTTCAACAATTTTTTCCTAAAATTTCGAAAATTAGATGTCTTTATATTTAAATATAATGTAAGTTTTACTAATTTCCTATAATTTTAAGTAATAAATTATAAATTAATTAAATTTTTTAGTGCCCTGAGGAAGAAATGAAACATTTCGAAAGCTAGGCACATTATAAGAAAAATACAATAAAGACTTTCTGGCCGAATCCCCGTAATCTTTATTTCATTTAATTTATTACACGGCCGTTATTTGTACAACAAATATATATATATATATATATATATATATATATATATATATATATATATATATATATATATATATATATATATATATATATATATATATATATATGTATATATATATATATATATATATATATATATATATATATATATATATATATATATATATATATATACAGGGTGTTATGAAAGTCACTGCAGATGTCTGCAGATATTGGAACCTGTAAATCCTGGTATGAATTCGGATTGAATAAAAATATTTATAAATGCCGCTTCACGATAAAAAAGTAGATATTGTCCCTCAAAAAATTTTTTTTTTCTCATTGCGTACCACTGGCCATAACTACATGGTCATATAAAAAACAGGCAGCAACGTCAGTCACAGAACAAAATGGTTTGTTTTGACGTCAGTACTTGCGATGGGGTTGCCGTCTCTCTACGTTCCTATGTAACAAGTTTAAAAAAATAATATTTTTACCTTCACAGAAAGAAATTCTGCTAACTTTTCAAAATTCTAAATTTCCAAAAGTTATAATAATATTTCACAAATAAAATAATCCACAGATCAGCTGATCAGACCAAAAGTAAAATAATAACGCTCAACTAAACATCCAGAAATGTTGTGTTTTATACTAACTTAAATCTTATATTGCATAAGAACTAATGTTTTTGTTACGTTTAAAGTAAAGTCCCTTTAACGCAAAAAAGAGGACTCCACTAATACTTCATTAAAATTAACAAAACCTGAACACAAAGATTCCATTCCATTTGTTAGGTTATACGTTAAATTCATATAACTCTAATCAAACGGTAGGTATTAAATGTAAAAATGGACCACTAGCTAATTAAAACACAATGCTTAAAAGAATCCAGGGTATTTTTTACTATCAGCATTACTAGAAAAACACAGAAAAATAAAAGGCTTGTTATAAAAGGAATCCACCTGCAATCAGCTGATTTTTAACCTCACTACTTCTTAATAGTGTTGGGCGATGTTCATCGACGTTTTTTAGACATCGATGTTTTGTTATTGATATTCGATGTTTTGCCATCGATGTTAGGGGTCACAAACATCGATGTCAATATCGATGATTATCTTTCTATGCTCGACCATCGACCTTCCGTTCCGAATCTATTGACAAAAGATTTTGGGAGCCAAAATAATAAACATTATTTATTTAGTTTCAAGTTCTTTAATTTTTTAAGGGTATACAATTCTTTTGTTTTGTTTGTTTTTATTTTTTAATACAAAAATGTATGTTGTTTCTTTAGAGTTATTATTTGATTTGGGTTTTGTTTGTGTTGGTTAAGTATATTTAATTTTTTATTAAATAAATTCTAATATTTATATCTGATTTGTTATTTATTTTACTTTCCAATCTTAATTTATGAAAATTCTTTTTAAAAGTAATATACATCGATGTTACCTGCAGATCGATGTTTAAACAACGATGTTTTATCGACGTCGATGTCTGCTTTCGATGTTAACATCTATGCCAAACATCGATGTATCGAATCGATGTCCCAGCAATATTTCTTGAAGACGAAATTGACAAAGATGCCAAATAATGCAATAATGAAGACAAACACGCAACTAAAACATTCCAAGAACAGAAAGAGACGGACAGAGACAGCGAGCAAGAGCGAGAAAAGAAATAAGATCTATTTCGTAGTTGTCAAAACAAGAACATGTGTGGCGAAGACGTTCTTTGATGATGTCGGTAATTTTTTACGTTTTAGCGTCCTATATTGTGTTATAAATTGTCGAAAAGCACTTGTTGATGCGAATAATAATATCGAGGGCAGAAATCTACCAAAAAATAAGTAATAAATGGGTTATTTAACTCTTTTTGTGGTGCAGTCAAATTTTAAGGCGTCGCGCTGAAAGAACTCTCACGAAGTTTGTTTTAAACTCGGTTATAACCAGTTTATTGTTTGATTTTTAGGCAGAAAGTTTAAGCGCTAGTAGAAATTATGCTCATCTCATTAATAAAATTAAATAACATAATAGGTAAGCGACTATTCTTTGTGTTAATGGTACAACATAGCCTATTTCGTTCTGTTTACAATTTCAACCGTTTCCGATATTAAGTAAAGAAATTTCTATTAAATTAAAATACACATTTTTGGTTAAAAATGCATCTGTGGAATTAAAAATACTTTGGATTACACTGAAACTGATAAAAATGAGAGGTCACAATATTATTTAAGTTTGGCAATGCCCCGGCTAGATCATTTGTTTTTTCTTTATAATATTAGAGCAAATGACGTCAGGCTCTTTAGAAGCGTCAGATACGGGGGTGGTTTAGGGTATTTTTTTAAAATAAAAAAAGTGCGATTTGAGGGAAAAAAAGTATTGGGTATGTCTGTAGACTACAGACATACCCAATACTTTTTCCCCTCAAATCGCAAACTTTTTTTATTTTAAAAAATACCCTAAACCACCCCAGTATCCGACGCTTCTAGAGAGCCTGGCGTCATATGCTCTAATAGTATAAAGAAAAAAAACAAATGATCTAGCCGGGGCAGTGCCAAACTTAAATAATATTGTGACATCTCATTTTTTATCAGTTTTAGTATAATCCAAAGTTTGAACAAAAAATGTGTATTTTAATTTAAAATAGAAATTTTTTTACTTATTATCGGAATATATGGACCACTCATGAAACGGTTGAAATTGTAAACAGAACGAAAAAGGAAATGTTGTATCATTAACACAAACAATAGTTGTTTACCTACTATGTTATTTAATTTTATTAATGAGATGAGCATAATTTCTACTAGCGCTTAAACTTTCTGCCTAAAAATCAAACAATAAATTGTTTATAACCGAGTTTAAAACAAACTTCGTGAAAGTTCTTTCAGCGCGACGCTTTAAAACTTGACTGCACCACAAAAAGAGTTAAATAACCCATTTATTACTTATTTTTTGGTAGGTTTTTGCCTTCGATAGTATTATTCGCATCAACAAGCGGTTTTCGACAATTCATAACACAATATGGGACACTAAAACGTAAAAACTTACCAACATCATCAAAGAACTTCTTCGCCACACATGTTTTTGTTTTGACAACTACCAAATACATCTTATTTCTTATCTCGCTCTTGCTCACTGTCTTTATCCGTCTCTGTCTGTTGTTGAAATGTTTTAGTTTCGTCTTTGTCTTCATTATTGCATTATTTGGCATCTTTGTCAACTTCGTCCACAAGGAGTACCGCTGGGACATCGATTCGATACATCGATGTTTGGCATCGATGTTAACATCGAAAGCAGGCATCGATGTCGATAAAACATCGATGTTCAGGTAACATCGGTGTATATTACTTTTGAAAAGAATTTTCATATATTAAGATTGGAAAGTAAAATAAATAACAAATCAGATATAAATATTAGAATTTATTTAATAAAAGATTAAATATACTTAACCAACACAAACAAATCCCAAATCAAATAATAACTCTAAAGAAATAACATACATTTTTGTATTAAAAAATAAAAACAAAGAAAACAAAAGAATTGTATACCATTCAAAAATTAAAGAACTTGAAACTAAATAAATAATGTTTATTATTTTGGCTCCCAAAATATATGGACATCGATGTTTGTGACCCCTAACATCGATGGTAAAACATCGAATATCAATAACAAAATATCGATGTTTAAAAAACGTCTATGAACATCGCCCAGCACTATCAAGAAGTAGTCATGGTACTCATGATACAAATAAAAGACGATATGATACCGCGCAGGTAGGCGCGGCCATTTACGTCACGCCGTGATCAATTCCGTGATATTTTGTAAACGAAGCATATATTTTTTAAGATCGCGTTGTGTTTTCAACTATTTTTTGGTGTTTTTATATCACTTTCAGGAGTTTAAAAGTAAAAATGAGATGTGCTGTGTATGGTTGTGATGTGGACAATCAATCAATCAATGTAATCAATGTATGTATTTATCCCTTTATTTATATGATTATTTTAAGTCGTATACTTTAAAATTTGTATTTATAAGCAGGAGGCAAAGTATATTGCCAATAGAATTTATATAAAATCGCGTTTAACTAACGTAAACTCTATATTGCGCGTTATAAATTTCAAAAATAAGTCACGGCGTGACGTCATGCGCGAACCCGGACGAATTAGACATGGTTTGGTATCATATTATAGTCCGCCCAAGATATCTGGAACCGGCAGAAGAATTTAAAGAATGCAAGGAGAGGCTTAAACAACGTTGCCACTTTGTGTGTAAACCAGTTTTAAAAACTGTTTAATTTTTCGTTAATAAGATTTAAACTTTTCTTACCGCATCATAAAATGAGTTCTATAATACCTGTCGTTAAGAATTAGATAAGTCTTCTGTTTTCAACAATTAATTTCCGGGGTGTTATTTCCCCACAAAATATTTAGCAAGAAATTACCAACATTGCACTATTTCCGTGTCTTCTTCGCCTCGTCGACTGAACGGTGACTTGGCCCGCGTCGGTAACACGCTTATTGAATAGAAAAATAATAGATAGAACTTATTTGGCTGATTGCGAAGTCGGTCTCCGTCTTTGTAAATGATTTATTGCCTTTCCGGGTCGGGATGTCTGTGAGTTGCCTCATAGCCGTCTCATCATCGGTCGAGAGTCGTGGTGTTTAAAAATGGAAAATTTGAAGGGAAAAGTTTTGCACAGTCAGGCGCGTGAGATAATTGCAAACGTAATTAGGGTTTGCGATGAAGAGGCAGGGAATAATATGATAAAAATTCCAATAAAAAATAAAACAGAAAGGGCTATGTTGTACACAGGAGTAGGAAGATCATCTATAACAAGAATTAGAAAAGAAGATGCTCTTAGACAACAACATAATCCCGCAAACTTATTATCTTCTCCAAGAAAAAAACGGGAACGAACAAAAACGACTCCGATTCTGAGTAAAATGGACTAAACAAGACTTCATAATCATTATAGGTAACATAAACAGAACACATTTTTTCCACCAAGTTTTCTTTTATTTTTTTAGTTACATTTTAAATCCTTCAAAGAAGGTATTGTGTAACAATTTATTTGAATAATTGCCACAGATTTATAAATATTTAACTTTTTAAACAGGTTAGTTTGAATTTGTATGATTAAATTAATAGAACGCCGAAGCTGAACCCCCAAAAACCTTTTTTTGCCATCTATTATATTATGGAAACAAAGCATTGGCGAACGCTTACTAATCAGGTTTTTTAACCTATTTTATAAAAGAATTATTCCCTACATTCTTTAACGGAGTTTCCTACAAGTCTTTTATATATTAAACGAACCTGATTGTCAATACATTTTAATTATTTTTTATAAGGACGGATAAGTTGACACTACGCCACTGAGTAGTGCTATTTTAACATAGTTTTTATGCATTTTTATGACTTCCTTTCCCTTTCGTCCCAGTTACAGGGAACTTGGGCGGACAATAGTCTGCCCAAGATATGTGGAACCGGCAGAAGAATTTAAAGAATGCAAGAAGAGGCTTAAACAACGTTGCCACTTTGTTTGTAAACCGGTTTTAAAAACCGTTTAATTTTTCGTTAATAAGATTTAAACTTTTCTTACCACATCATAAAATGAGTTATATAATACCTGTCGTTAAGAATTAGATAAATCTTCTGTTTTCAACAATTAATTTCCGGAGTGTTATTTCTCCACAAAATATTTAGCAAGAAATTACCAACATTGCCCTATTTGCGTGTCTTCTTCGCCTCGTCGACTGAACGGTGACTTGGCCCGCGTCGGTAACACGCTTTTTGAATAGAAAAATAATAGATACAACGTATTTGGCTGATTGCGAAGTCGGTCTCCGTCTTTGTAGATGATTTATTGCCTCTCCGGGTCGGGATCACAGCACATTATTTTATGTGCTGTGTCGGGATGACTGCGACTTGCCTCATAGCCGTCTCATCATCGGTCGAGAGTCGTGGTGTTTAAAAATGGAAAATTTGAAGGGAAAGGTTTTGTACAGTCAAGCGCGTGAGATAATTGCAAACGTAATTAGGGTTTGCGATGAAGAGGCAGGGAATAATTGATAAAAATTCCAATAAAAAATAAAAGAAAGGGCCATGTTGTATACAGGAGTAGGAAGATCATCTATAACAAGAATTAGAAAATAAGATGCTCTTAGACAACAACATAATCCGGCAAACTTATTATCTTCTCCAAGAAAAAAACGGAAACGAACCTCTGTTTTGGAAAAAATTGGGGAATGCGATTTTGGCATAGTAAGAAGAAAAATTGAAAAAAATTTATCTTGAATATAAAATTGTACCCACAACCAAAAAACTTCTCTTAAAAATTAAAGAAGAAATGGATTTTCCTTACTGCCGGGAGTCTCTTCGGAAATTATTGAAAAACAATGGATTTCATTGGAGAAAATGTAAAAATAGTAGAAGAATTCTTATGGAAAGGCCAAATATTTTACATCTTAGATATAAATATCTTAGAGCAATAATGAAATATCGAAATGAAAAACGAAACATCATATATATCGATGAAACATGGGTCGACACAGACTTGACATTTAAAAGGTGTTGGCAAAGTGATGAAGTTTTTGGAATAGTTGAAAATATAGGTTTCTTAGGTATGCTTAAGGATTTACAATGCTTAACTGCAATAATCATAAAAATAATTTGTTAAGTTTTTGTTATCGGCTCATTTAAAATTTAACGGCCAGATTCACAATCGCTAGTCTTAGAATACGACAACTAAATTTTGTGCTATAACTATATTTCTTCTGGGTTTTTTTTTTCAAATTTATAAAGAAAAGTACACTTTAAGTATCTATTTTTTACAATAATAGGGCTAAATTCATTATAACTCGTTCCAAAATAAAATCATTTGGCCACCAATCAAGTCGCTGAAATAATAGAATAGCTCCTAAGTTTGTAATGATGATTTATTAACAATGACACAGGACAAAACTCGTTAACATCTAAATAATCAACTTGAAGATCTTAATTTAAACCAGTACTAAATTCTAAGTCTTTTTAGAAAATCCAGGGAGAAGTTTTTCTCTTGACAACTCTTTTCGTATTGCTACGTCACCTGACCCGACCTTATTTTTACCAGCGAGAAGGGAGCGAATGTGTTTGACAGTTTACGGTATATTAGTATGTACTTTTCTATGTACAATTTTATATTTCCTTTTTCGAGGTTTTTAATTTTGGAAGTGTCATTGTTTTCAAAAGTATATTTTTATATAGTATTAATAAAAAAAAAAATCATTCTTTGGGGATATATTTTTTAGGTCGCTTTATTATTGTACATACTGGAATGCCATCTATTTGTACATACTGGAATGCCATCTATTATATTATGGAAACAAAGCATTGGCGAACGCTTACTAATCAGGCTTGTTAACCTATTTTATAAAAGAATTATTCCCTACATTCTTTAACGGAGTTTCCTACAAGTCGTTTATATATTAAACCAACCTGATTGTCAATACATTTTAATATTTTTATAAGGACGGATAAGTTGACACTACGCCACTGAGTAATGCTATTTTAACATAGTTTTTATGCATTTTTATGACTTCCTTTCCCTTTCGTCCCAGTTACAGGTAACTTGGGCGGACTAATACCTTCCTTTTATTCATGACAAACCCTTTATTTTTATATGTTTTTTAGTAATGCTGATAGTAAAAATACCCTGGATTCTTTTAAGCATTGTGTTTTAATTAGTTAGTGGGCCATTTTTTACATTTAATACCTACCGTTTGGTTAGAGTTGTATAAATTTAACGTATAACCTAACAAATGGACTGGAATATTTGTGTTTAAGAGTTGTTAATTTTAATGAAGTATTAGTGGAGTCCTCTTTTTTGCATTAAAGGGATTTTACTTTAAAGGTAACAAAAACATTAGTTCTTATGCAATATAAGATTTAAGTTAGTATAAAACACAACATTTCTGGATGTTTAGTTGAGAGTTATTATTTTACTTTTGGTTCAGCTGATCTGTGGATTATTTTATTTGTGAAATATTATTATAACTTTTGGAAATTGAGAATTTTAAAAATTAGTAGAATTTCTTTCTGTGAAGGTAACAAAAATATTATTTTTTAAAACTTGTTACATTAGGAACATAGAGAGACGGCAACGCCACCGCAAGTGCTGACGTCAAAACAATCCTTTTTTCTGTGACTGACGTTGCTGCCTGTTTTTTATATGGCCAGTGGTGCGCAATGACAAAAAGATTTTTTTTGAGGGACGATATCTACCTTTTTTTTTATCGTGAAACGCCATTTATGAATATTTTTATTCAATCTGAATTCATACCAGGATTTACCGATTTCAATATATGCAGTGAATTTCATAACACTATATATATATATATATATATATATATATATATATATATATATATATATATATATATATATATATATATATATATATATATATATATATATATATATATAACTTTTAAAAAGGTGAATTTTTTGCACTTTTTCGACAGAATAGGTACTTTTTTTCGAAGAAGTCGAAAATCACGAAAAGCAAAATTCGTATAAGTATCTTTTTTGTATATTATTATTATCTGTTTGTGTATTTTTGATTTAATTTGTTGCAAATGAAGAGTCGAAGTATCAAAGGTGCTAAGAGCCAAAATCATAAAATAGAGATACTTTGAGAAAACTTTATAACATATTTGTTGGTGAAAATACAGCGTAGTTTTGAAAATAGATTGTTGGTTATGCTACTCAGAAATAAATTTTCTGATTAGAAAAAATTTTAAAAAATTGAAATTCAAGAAAAAAAATTGTGAAAAAAATTAAGAAACATGTGTGTCAGAGAGCCATTTTAAGTGCCAAGTGCCTATTTGCAGATCTGCAATAATTTTATGTAGAAACCCTTATAATTTTGTTTGTGCAAAAAGGGTACCATTGCTTCTAAATGTTTCTTGTTTGCACTTGTATGATTTGATGTGGAAGCTCTTCTGATTCCATATTTTTGACGTCTTGCAGAGTTTACCTTTTTATTTAAAATCGGAATTTTTTTATAGTCCAATATTTCAGAAAAACTATATTTGCTATATATTGCCATTCCTGGTCCTGGATCAAACCCAATCAAACCCAGCCCAACCTGGATGTCTTGAGTCCACTTTTATATGAACAGTTCTGCTTATTTGTACTGCCTTCATATTTATAACTAAATCTCCAGTAGCTTAAATGTTGAGGAATTATTTATATCAACTACTTGAAACCTTCCTGTACTGGATTCAATAACTTGGCGCAAATCATTAGGTACTAAGGGCTTACATTTCCTTTTTCTCTTATCAATTAAGGCGAAGTCGCGGTCACATTGCAAAAAGCTGTGCCCGCTAACTAAAAACGTATGCTCTATTGAGTCATATAAACTAGTAGCCACTTAGAAAACGTAAACAGTTATTCGATTTTATTCTGAGATACACAGTTGTCCGTCTAAATGATAATTTTCTTCTTATCAGTTACATTTGCATTGTTTAAAATGTGCAGTAAACAGGGTGCTATCTCATTGCATGTCAGAGTGGGTCAGGGAGAGAACAAAGAGAACTTGTTCTAGGTCCATGGAAAACCCAGCTTCATTGATATCTATATTTATCATTGCCCTTGCTTTCTCTGCTTTTAAGTGATAAATCCCTAGATCCGTTTTGGATATCCGACTGTTCTCATTACGCGCTTGTACTTCTCAGTGTAAATTGTCGCATAGGTACTACATGTGTCACTTCGTGGGCGTCGAGAAGAAACTAGAAAAATCCCTTGAAAACACTTGTCTATAAAATTTGTATGTTACCCTACTATCAGAATATTTTTCCAAAAAGGCTTTGTGCATTCGATTAATATTTAAGTCAGGACTCAAATATTCTTTTTCCGTTTTGCTTCGGGAATAATGCGATTCATCCCGCGGAAAACTATTTAAATGTTCACGAACATCATCATCCGCAGATTTCTCTGGTACTGTCCGTTTTATATTGTTATTAAACCTGGTTTCGCCATTTTTCTTTTTTGTTATAAGCGTTGACGATATCTTCTCGAAATACCAAAGGTATTCATAGAAATAACTTTACAAACAGTAACAACATCACCCGTGCCATCAGGAATCGTGTAATTAATGGTCGCCTGACGCTGACTTTCAAAAGGATCTTTATATGTACCGTGCCTGCGTCTATTAATTTTGTCAATGTGAAGCAAGTTAATAATATACGTTCCCTGGGTCTTGGCATCAGTCAAATGGTATTTTCTAAATAACTGAAGACGCCGTTCATAGCTAAGGCTTCTGCTTGCAAATTTGCACTTGCAAGTGACCTGAAATAGCAGCTACTTATAATACATGCAATCAATATATTTAAACACACTAACCTCTAAATTGTATTCCCCTTTTTCTGCCACTTGTTTTTTGTTGCGGATAACATAATATTTTCTTGCAGTTTTTAACCTTTTCAGTTCAGCGATACATGAACCACTATCGTTTTTACGTCTTTGTTTATCCATCTTTGTAATAATTTATTGTTAAAAACAATGAGAGACACATTTACACAGAGCGCTCGAAACTATATACTTGTTTTGTTTACCAATGACACTTAGCACGTAGTAAGCATTTAATTTTGCACATATCCCTGGCACCATCTTTCAATTGCATTTTAAGGTGTTGTATGTGAACCTGACACTTGGTGCATTTCATCACACATTGGCGATGGCACATAGATCGTTTTAATGTACAAAAGCAAGTTTCAGAAAATATGGTACTTAGCACCTTTGATACTTCCACTCTTTAAATGTAGAAAACTACTTCCCGTTGTTCGTTTTGTTTTCAATAAAGTGTAGAATTAGTGCATAAAACTGTCATTTTTTCTTATTGCTTTTTTTCAAATCGTGTTTGTTACGAAAACAGTGGGGTTCGGGTGGGCGCCAAAACGTAAGTTCGCACACGGGCGCTCAAAATGTTAGGCCCAATATAATTCAGTATGATTCAGAGTAAAATGTCAGCTGTATGACATAGAAAAAAATATATCAAATTTCTTAAAAACCATTTTAAAATTTTAGAAATAGGTTAACCAAATATCGGTTTTAAAAAATAAAATTCTTTAATCCTAGAGATATGACAAAAAAGGAGCATTTGTTGCCTGACCGTATTACTATAAAATTTTAATTCTAAGTTATTATTTATACAACCTTAACATAATGTCTACGTTAGGTCCCAAAAACCGAGGATGTCCACCTAGTCACTGCAACGAAACTTTGTTTGGCTGCTGTTGGGACAAAAAAACGCCAGCAGAAGGAAATAACGAAGAAGGTTGTGCACCGCGGCCTCCAGCTTGTCTTGAATCCAAATGGGGTTGTTGTAACGATAATATTACAGGTACCTTAAGTTTATTTTTTATGAGAAAGTCAAAAAATTTTAATTATATCCAATAATAGATATAAATACCACTAACATACTATAGGAGCCATGATTGTTATTCACATAAATTTTGGTTATTTATTTATTTATTTATTTATTTTATTTATAATATAATTATAGTATAATATATAATACAAAGTTAATTAATTAGAAATTTATTTGGTTAAATCACTATAAACACATAGGTGAATCATCTGTCCGTAATTTATAGTGATATGGTAATATTGTTTATATTTAAAATAAAAATTATATACAAAAATATTAATTTTAAAATACAGGTAAAAACAATATTAAAGCTATAAATTAAATAATCATTATACAAAATTAATAATGTCCTTTACAAAGTTCTAATAATAATATTAAAATATTACTTATTTTATTTTTATAGTTTCATCAATCTTAGAACTGTTTTCTTTTATCCATTATATACTTAGATACTTTCTTGCCGGTATGAAAATTTTGCTTGTCTGTCAAAACCTAACATTGTAAGAAAAGTCTCTGGACTTTTCTATTCAGATACTTAAATTTGCAAATTAAAATATCTTTTAAGAAAGCCAGTTAAAGTTATTTTCTTTATGTCAGACAATGACTTCGGAGAATGTTATACAATGATATTGCAGCAGCTTTTGTCAAGTACGGCCAAATAAAGAAAATATTAAGGAAATAATACCAACTTAAAATAATGCATAGCGTAGAATGTCGATTTGAGAAAATTAAAAATTGTCATGAAAAGCACATTTTTTCATTACATGGGTAAGCTCGAATTAAAACTCAAAATATGTAAGTATAATTTATTGTAATCATTAATTTTTATATAATACATTATAATTACATTCAAAATCTTCTTAAATAATTAATTACCTACCTATGCAAAGTCACTTTGTCTTTCTCAACTGACCGTCGACATGCGAAACAAGATCTCATTTTCTATCTAAAATATTATTAACTGTTTCGATATTTTTCTTTAAAGTATATAATAATTTATACTTACTGGTTTTTCTGATATTTTATTATAAATTAAAATAAATATTCACAAAATAACGCTACGGCGAAATCGAAGGCTTGTCAGATTCAAATTTGAACTTTTGAATATGACAGGGGCGAGCGGCCATGTTGTCGTATTTGGTGTTTTGATTAGCGGACGGTACGTAGTATTGAGTTCACTGGCTGGGCAAATCACGTGGTGATTTATGAGGGATGTTCAGGACATCACGTGACTGGTTAGCAATTGTTTCCAAAGGTTACGTCTTTGCTTCAACATTTTTTCGTCGTTCGCTATATAGTAGTAATACGTATATATGTTTGTAATAGCAACGAAGCCAATGTGTATTGCCCTCCGTGACTAGAAAAAATGATTAAAGAATGACAATGAATGAATGATAAAATGACAGACTTGAATTGTTTGTTAAAAATAGTCCATAATTTATTGGCACAGGAGTCTGAAAATTATTCGCCCAGACTTTTTGTATATAATCTTGCTTAATACTTATCCAGTAATTTTAGGCCAAAAACACGTGGAGCTTCTAAATAAATACAAGTGCAGTAATTATTTGTATATACTTCTGTCTTGACATTATAAATATCGTGCAGAAAGTCTATATCGTTAAGAGAATTGTTCAAGGTCAAAGGTCGTAAAAATCAGTTTTTTTACGAATATCTCGCTCTATATTGGTTGTGTGCTAATTTTAGGTATTAGAAAAATTGTCTACCAAAAAATTATCTACAAAAAATTTTATATACAAATTTTACACACGACCAATAGTTTTCGAGAAAACGAGGTCTAAATTTTTGGAGTAAGGTGTATACTCCACTGTATAGATAGGGTCTGTAGTATAGACTCTATACACAAAATATGATTCTCCTATAGAAAAACTATAGAAAGTTCATAATACTTCTACACACGCTAACACTTCAGCTATGTGTTAAAATAAATAAATTTTTACCAATAAATTACTTATTTCAGAATTATTATTCGTTTCCATGGAGATGCGCTCTTTCATCAAGGAAGATATTTGAAAAACGATCAGATTTGCATCAATTTTCAGAAGCATTTAAGCAAGAGAATTGCTCACGAGATACTGTTATCAATAATGCAATGCATTTTATTTTAGCAATGTATGGAGCTTGAAAACAGAAGATTCCCTCGAGTATACGAGACTTAACAAGCCAGTAAAATTATCATCACTACCACCCACAACAGCAACCGCACAACAACATTTGTATCGTGTATATTATCAGGTACAAACTTGGCTGGTAAGGTACTCACAACCCTCAACAGTGGGAATGGACATTCAAAAACAATTTCTCGGAGCCAGTTACTACATTACTTCCACCTACTCCAGACGAACTCCTTAATTCTATTTTTTGTAACTGTACAAAAGGATGTGGTTCAAATTGTGGATGCAGGAAAATAGGATTACCATGATCCATAGTTTGTGGCTACTGCCGTGGCCAATCATGCTTAAATGTCACTTCTCGTGACACTACTGAATCTTTCGCCAATATATACGATGATTAGATCGATCCCATAGATATTTTAACATCAAATATGACTGAAGGAGATGCCTTTATTGAAGATGAAGATAATAATGAAGAAGATGAAGAAAAAGGAGAAGGAAAAGACGGAGAAGAAGAAGCGAATAAAGAAAATGATGCAGAAACGTCGTAATTAAATAAAACATGGATTAGGTCTAACGTGGAAACCATGCATTGTGCAGTTCATACTCTCTCGAAAACTATTAGTCGTGCGTAAAATATGAACATATATAACCTTTTTTGTAGATAATTTTTTAATAAATAATTTTTCTAATAACTAAAATTAGCATACAACCAATAAACAGCGAGATCTTCGCAAAAAAAACTGGTTTTCTCAACCTTTGACCTTAAATAGCGTACCACATTTTGAAGTGAACTTTCTGCACGACTCTTTGTAATGTCAAAATAAAGGTATGTACAAAATATCACCACACTTGTATTTATTTAGGAGGTAAATCCTCTACGCATTGGACTATACATACAACTAATTATGTGAATTTATGTTGCCTGGCAGCAACCCGGTCAGTTATTGTTTAAACCATGTTTTAATTTTTAAAAACTGTCAACATTTTTCACACCTTTCAAATTGTTCCCATATTCTGAGATGAACTACGAACAAGAAATGCCTCCAAAATTAATATTTTTATTTAGTTTTTGTTATTTAGTGATGAATTTTTTAAAGGTGGTAGATCACGATTTTAAATAACTTTAACTCATTGTAGAGTTGTAGAGCTGCGCCGACAAAATTTTACAAGTAATTATTTGAATAAAAATTGGAAATATGTCCTATTAAATCAGCTCGGTAATCGCTTCGTTTTCGAGATACAGGGTGATAAAATGGTGATTTTATTCGGGTTAAAGACAATCTAAAATAAAATTAAAATTTTGTCGCCCTGTATCTCGGAAAGAAAGCGTTAATATGAACTTATTTTTGATCAAAGAATCTATACCTATAAAATTTTATCGGTTGAGTTTTTCAACACCCAGTATTTACAATGAGTTTAGGTTTCTATAATTTCCCAACTTTAAAAAATTCATACCATTAAAAATTAATTTTTGGAGAAAATTCATCGCTTTTTTGTTCGTAATTTATGACAGTACATGGAAAATCTTTTAAACGTGCAAAAATATCCATTTTTTTCTTTTGTTTACAAGAGTGCTAAGTTTTTCTTTAAATAAGTCCTGGCCGGCAACAAGCTTTTACATTATTATACCGTATCCATTTACTTTTGAGAATGATGACAGAAACCCATTTTACAACGAAGAGATCAATTATGTCTCTCTCTCATGTTCTTTCTCTCTCATTTTTTTCTCTCTCGTCTTCTTTCTCTCTCATACTCGTAAAAGTTTTACAGCTGGTAGAAAGTTAGGTTATGTGAAAGATTAATATGACATATTATTTGAAGCCTGTCCCATGATATAAGTTGTTTTAGCAGTGTAAAAATATACTTAAAAAGTTTATATAAAGTATTAGCAGCTTAAATTCCTGTGTTCTATGAATCTGGGACTGACTAACAACTATTGAAATATTACGCAAGGTACATATTTGTTCTCCTTTACATTACTTGGACCGGGCGTTATGGGAATGAGTAACAGGAACACCGACGAAAGTTGAGAATAGTGGGCATTACAGAAGATTTCTTTAGTTATTGAGAAAGTAGTGAAAATTGCGCCCTAGAAGCGTTTGGTTTCAGTTTAAAGCAGAAGTCACAGTGCCATTACAAAGTGTATCTGTCCTTCTGGAACTAAGACTCAACATTTACAGTTAAAAATTGTGAAACTACTTGGTAGATTCGATTAATCAATTTTTATCGCGTCTTTAACTTACACAAACATCACTGTTCGCAGATAGGCTATATTATAGATCCATATTCATTATATATCGGAGAATAGGGAATATTTTTTAACCTTATTATAAATTGTTTATCCTAATAAAAATATTTACTCATTTTTGAAATTTTTCGTTTATTTATTTAAATACTTTTCCTCCGATCCTTTTAGTGCAAATTGTTGGTTAGAAGTAGTATTGTTATTTGGGTAGGAAACAATTTTAAATGCTATAAAATAATAAGGTTAATGTGGCTATGCTGACACTGTTTTTGTTTAATAAAAACCAGATTTTTGCAAATGCTGTTTGTGTTCAGTAAAAAGAAAGGTCTTTTGCTATAAAGTCATAAAACTTACGTAAGTATTTTGTCAGGTTAGAAATTTATTTTTTATGACGACTCCGATTAAACTTTCACTAGAGGCAACCAAAAATACTTGCGCACAAACAAAGCCGCCTGTGATGAAATGTTGTTTGATCATTCTTTTTTATTGGCAACATCGTTTTTATTTGTCTTTTACTAATGCCCCTTTTGCTAACAAGGATAGAAAGGAACCGGATTCCGCTGGGATTTTAACAGGAAAAAAAGAATTTTGCGATGACTAATCTTTCGAAGTATATAACCAGCAATACTTCCACAAGCAAGGAATGTACGATACAAATTTGAACAAATCCTTTTTTTAATTGTCTTTGTCTATTGCACTTTCGCCAACACGGATAGAAAGAAATCTGATTCCTCCGTGATTATCAGGAAAGAAAAGATGAATATTGTGATCACTAAAATATGTTCTGGTGTAAACGGTCCATGGAACTGACCAATAGGGTTAATTCTTGTTCAATTGTTTTTTCTGTCATCATTCTCAAAACCAAATGGATACCGTATAGTATTATGTACTAAGTAAGATTACGTAAAAAAAATCAAGGGAGAAAAATTTTGGAACCAATGCCCCAATACCTCCTAGACTAGAATAAATTTATACCTACTTCGCCACCTAAAGTTTGAAACTAGAACGTGCGTAGCTGTAACAACCGAATTAATTTATTCCCAACATATAGGATTTAAAAATTTTAATAAAATTTACCTTCAAATTCCAGAGGCTCAAGGATCGCAGCAGAAAGGCTGTGAACCCGAAAGTAACGAAGAGGTTACCGAGGTATCATTACTCGGGTCTACCGAAGAATGTTCTAAGACCGAATTTGGCTGTTGTCCAGATCACACTCCAGCTAAAGGTAAAAAATGATACTTTGAAACTGACAAGGATATGAGAGTATGTGTAATAAATTTTACAAATTAGTATATCTTAATTGCTCCCCACATGAACCTTTTGGCCACAAAAAAATTGCTCAATTTGGAGTAGCCTTACTGGGCCACATAAATTCAGATTAAATTTTTTTTCTGTGTTATAAGGGGAGATCATTGTAACATAATTTAGTAAGGAAATACAATAAGGCTCTTTACTGTATCTAGTATAATAATATGAAAGTTTTAAAAAATAACTGAAAATAGTCCAAGACCCCAAGGTTCCAAGAATAAAAACTACTCTGATTCACGAATTTGTTTTATTAGTACAACGTTGGAATCACATTCTCTTAAGATACTTTTGAAATTTTAAAAATATCTCGTGTCTCCTATTTTCTGTTTGTCATAAAAAGTGTGTAGATTCCACGCTTGATTAAATACTACTATTTGTTGGTCATAAACATACGCTAAGGATAAATAAGTCGAAAATTGTTAAACTTTAAAATGATGTACATGTACACAAGAATTCTCTTTTTTCCAATGTGTGTATTTCTGTTATTCGTGCCCTTCTTAATTTATTTTAATACTTGTTCATGATAAGTATCTTTCTTCTTTTGTGAGATAATAAATATATTTAAATTGTCATATTTTTTTGTTTCTGGTTTGCTTGGATCCTATTTTTTACGCGAAATCATCAAAATAGGTGTTCAGGTTTGTTATTTTGTTATATTATCGTTATTTGGTATATTTCAATACAGAGTGTTTTCTAAGTAATCTAAATAAGTAATCTTAATCTAATGTAGTAGTGATTCCTTGGCCGATTTTATGAAAAAAGTTCAAATAAGCGTAAAAATGTCTCATTTTCGAAATATAGGGTGTTAAAGTTTTAAATTTCTTTCCATTTTTTAAAATTATCTCAATAATATTTTTTATCACAAACTTTCATCGTCTAAACATTCCATGAAATGATATGTTTTGACAGAAACTAGAATTTAATTGCCTCATTAGGGGCGTGAGCGTTTTTATAATCGTCGTTCAGTACCGAATTCAGATGTCCGTCAATTTTTTTTCCATTGGGTGCTTAGTTTGAGAGGAAAGCGCTAACAACGCCTAAAAAATAATATTTACCATATTGCCAGGTGTACATGCATTTACAAGCTTGTTAAGATAACCACGATCATTTTTGTTATTGCTTTTTCAACGGATCTCAGAAAATGGCTAGTTTCCGACAACGCAACAATAGCGCACGTGGTTCCTTTAAAGGCAAGAAAATTTAATAGCCAATGATATTTCCAATATGTATTCAATTAATTAGATAAAGAAGAAAGTTATTAGATAAAGAAGAAAGTTATTAGATAAAGAAGAAAGTTATTAGATAAAGAAGAAAGTTATAGATAAAGAAGAAAGTTATTAGATAAAGAAGAAAGTTATCCAAAAGTATTTAAATACGGTGTTCCCCAAGGAACAATTTTAGGACCTTTATTTTTTAATATTTACATTAATGATTTATTTAGTATAAATTGTGATGGAGAAATTCATAGTTTTGCTGACGATACTGTTATTTTTTATAGTGATACAAATTGGAACAACATATATAACAAAATTAAAAAAGATTTTAAAATAGTTAAAAATTGGTTTGATAATAACTTATTAACAATTAATTTTGACAAAACAAATTATCTTAATTTTAGTCTAAATCAAAATAATAATACTTCAAATGTGGATAGTATTAAAATAGACGATGATATTCAAATTTTAAAGACTAACAGTGTTAAATACTTGGGAATAATTTTTGACAGTAAATTAAATTGGGATTTACATGTAGATTACTTAATTAAAAAATTAAGAAGTTTACTACCAATATTCAGAAATGTTAAATCCTTTTTGGATACAAAACACTTAGAAACACTATATTATGCCTTGGTTAAAACTCATTTAAATTAAGGAATTTTAGTTTGGGGAGGAATAAATAGAATTTTAGTAAAAAAATAGAAGTATTACAAAAAAGATTTCTAAAAATTATATTTAATAAAGACTATTTTTATCCTTCAAAGAAATTATATTCAGAAACAAAAAAAATGGACATTAGACAAATATATATTTATAATATTTTGGTATACGTTTTTAAAAATAAAAATCTAATACAATTTAAAAAACATAACCATGACACGCGTCATAAAAATGAAATTTCCATTAAACCAAAAATACATAAGTTTATAGCACAAAAAAGTTATAAATATTTATGTTTTTATTTAAACGATTATTTACCAATAAATATTAAACGAATTATATCATTGAAAAAATTTAAAATTGAAATAAAAACTTGGATATTAACAACAAATGATTTAGAAAAATTTTTGGAATTACTCTGATACTATTTTGTGTAATAAGAAGTATTTATTTGTTTTTCTCTAAGGACCTAAAAAAGGATTTATATGTATGTATTTGAGTATGAATGTATATATGTATGTGTATAGGTGTGTGTGTATGTGTATAGGTGTGTATGTATGTGTATATGTATGTGTGTGTGTATATATGTATATGTATGTATGTATTTTTTTTTTTTGTTTTTTTTTGTAAATTGAATAATTTATATAATAAAATAATATAATGCTGAATATAAGATTTACCCCCTACAAGCCCGTCTTCGGGGGTTTTAACAAGTTTATTTATAATATACATATGTGAATTTATGTTTAAATTGTAATTAATTTAAATAAACTTTATTATTATTATTATTATTATTATTAATTAGTGAGATTGAGAATATTAGATTCGCCTTATACAGGGTGTCCGGTAACTTATGGGCCATAGAGCAACTAGAGATAGTAGATATAAAAATATGTCTTTTGAGCCAAATTTGCCCAAGTAAAATGTTAGAGGTTAAAGAGATACAGGGTGTTGAAAGTGAAAATTAATTTTCGAAAAATGATGATAATTTTGAAACGGTTTAAGATATCGAATTCAAAATCGGTATAACTAGGTTTTCGAGAGTGAGAAATTCGAATTTGGTGTTAATTTCAAGATACTCCCTAGAGGGCGCTTGCTACATGCTTCATGTTGAACTAATTCATCCATATTTTTTTAACCGTGCAGTTACTAGTATTTATACTTTAAACTGTAAAAGAACCTACCTTTTTACGTAAAAAAAGGTACTCTTGGTCGATCTCGATATCTCAAGCCGTTACCAAGATTCTAGGACTTGATGATAAAAAGGCAGAAAAAAAAACAAAATGAAAATATTGGAAACTATTAAAAATTTGTTTTAATTCACTTTAGTAAATGTTGAAAGTGTCCACCGTTTACTTCAATACATTTTCTTAAGATTTTTAACAAATGACGTCTCACATTCAGGAAGATATTTTGATTATCTCCTATAACAATGGCGGCTTCTTGAATTTTTTGTTCAAGTTCTTCCCGTGTATTGGATTCATCACCCTATACCAAATCCTTCATGTGACCCCACAGATAAAAATCTAACGGGTTAATATCTGGGCTACGCGGTGGCCAAGGAAATTCGCTACCGCGACCAATCCACCGATGTGGAAAACGCTGATTTAAATGATTTCGAACAGGAACTGCAAAGTGTGCTGGGGCATCATCTTGCATGTACCACATATTGTGTCTTATGTTCAGAGGTATATCATCCAGAAGGTAAGGTAAATCGTTTTCTAAAAACTGCACATATTGTTCTCCATTAAGCCTCTGCGGAAGCTGATATGGGCCGATCAAGAAATTGTCGATAATGCCGCACCAAATATTTATCGAAAACTCGTGTTGAAAATGTCTTTCTTTGGGTAGTCGTGGATTTTCCAAAGCATAGTGATGATTATTTTTCCAGTTAAAAATTCCGCGTCTTGTAAAAGTTGCCTCGTCAGTAAATAATATTTTTCTCAGGAACATGGGATCTTCGTTATTCTTATTTAGTAGATTTTGACAGAATTCTGATCTGACTGGCAAATCTCCTGGCAGTAAATTTTGAACAGGCGTGAAATGGTAAGGAAATAAATTTTCTGCATTGATGACTTCTGAGACGGTCGATTTACCTATTCCTGTAGAAGCTTCCAAACGCCTAGTGCTTAATTCAGGATTTTCCGCGATACGAACCAAGATCTCTTCTTCTTGTTCGACCGTTATAGTTTTCGGTCGTCCACCAGGATTTTTGACATAAAACGAACCTATTTCACCTAACTGATTGAATATTCTTTGAAATATTTTTCGGTCTGGAATGATTCTGGTTGGGTAGAGTATTATAATTCGCTTGTGCATAAACGCAGACCATATCACGTAATTAACGGTTAGAAAACTTATTAAGCCTGGGCATTTTTATTTGAAAAGATTACAGTACTTGGATATTGCAAAACTTTTTATTTACGTACCTTTGACGGGAAAAAGTAGAAAATAATGACAGTTTTCACCGCAACAAATTTTGTCAAAATGCAAGGCACACTTTGTGAATTAAATATTTCTCAGCAATCAACAGAATGTGCAATGGAACATTCAGACGCTAGAATCTGGGTAACGGCTTGAGATATCGAGATCGACCAAGAGTACCTTTTTTACGTAAAAAGGTAGGTTCTTTTATAGTTTAAAGTATAAATACTAGTAACTGCACGGTTAAAAAAATATGGATGAATTAGTTCAACATGAAGCACGTAGCAAGCGCCCTCTAGGGAGTATCTTGAAATTAACACCAAATTCGAATTTCTCACTCTCGAAAACCTAGTTATACCGATTTTGAATTCGATATCTTAAACCGTTTCAAAATTATCATCATTTTTCGAAAATTAATTTTCACTTTCAACACCCTGTATCTCTTTAACCTCTAACATTTTACTTGGGCAAATTTGGCTCAAAAGACATATTTTTGTATCTACTATCTCCAGTTGCTCTATGGCCCATAAGTTACCGGACACCCTGTATAATGATAAGTTAAATTTTATAAATTATCGAAGGCAAATCTCCTAAGTTACATTTTTTGACAATATGTGGACTGGAAATGTTGGGGACAATTTGATTGGACAATACCTTTTCCACATCGATTGGACGGTAATGTCTATCACCATTTTATTGTTAATGCTACCTTAACTTATGAAATATTTACTTTTGTTGACGATGCGTGATCTCTGGTTTATGGAGGATGGGGCTCCGCTTTATTTTGCCTTAATTGTTCGGGAGTACCGCAATAATTCATACCCAGATCGTTGGATCGGGCGAGGAGGACCACAACCCTGGCCACCTCAATCCCCAGACTTAAATCCTTTGGATTTTTACTTTTGGGGCCACCTCAAGCAGCTAGTATACAATACGCCAATTGTCACCGTGGAAGAACTGGAGAATCGTATAATGCAGGCTTGTGACATTATTCGCAACACGCCCGATATTTTTTAGACGTATAGAAAGGTTGCATCATGGCCAATGACGGTCATTTCCAGCAATTCATCTAGCGTCTTAATAATTATTCAATAATGTTTTAATTTTTTATTAATAAAAACCATTGATCCAGATTATGAAGTAAGTATTATATGCAGGCGAGGCCCGTGAAATATTAAAGTTGTATATCTCTATTGCTACTTATGGGACCCATGCCAAGTTCAGGTTTTTTAATAGTGAGCCTACTAAGAATGTTTTGGTAAAAGAAAATATTGTGTAATTTGCGAATTTTTGAATTGACCCACCTAGGAAAAAAATTAACACGCTTAGGTATTTTTTTAACAAATTTTACATCATTTTGGCGACAATTCTTAAGTTTTAAGAGAAAAAAATGTGTTAGTAGAAAGTTATAGTCATTTGAATTTTTTTAAACCTAAAATATAATTTGAAAAAAAGTTCAAATAACTATAACTTTCTACTAACACATTTTTTCTCTTAAAATTTAGGAATTGTTGACAAAATGATGTAAAATTTATTAAGAAAAAATAATAAATAAAATATCTAAGCGTGTTAATTTTTTTCTCTGGTGGGTCAATTCAAAAATTCAACTTTTTTTCGCAGATTACAAAATATTTTTTTTTCTTTACCAAAATATTCCTAGTAGGCTCACTATTAAAAAACTTGAACTTGACATGGGTCCCATAAGTAACAACAGAGATATACAACTTTAAAATTTTACGGGCCGCGCTTGATTATGTGTCATTATTAATAAAATTTTCTTCCCAAATGAAAAAGGACTTCTTTCGTCAGGTGCTGAATGGAGAATATGCCGTCAAAACATTATCATGTTCTCTAATGAGAAATGGGATGTTTAGATGACGAAAGTTCGTGAAAAAATACATTCCATTTTTGAGATAACTTTAAGCTAAAAAATATTTAAAACACCGTGTATTTCGAAAACGAGACATTTTCGGGCATGTGCTCCTATGAACTTTTTTCATAAATCACCTAAGTATAACCTACAGTATTTTAGATTACTTAGAAAATACCCTGTATGCTTTATGTTTATTCTTCTGTCGTCATTTGTGTAGTTTAATTCATTCTATAACTATGAAAAATAAAAGTTCAGTTCTAGACTTTAAAAGAAATGATACGATGTACAATACCAGACAAACAAACAATCTACAGACAATCTCATACAGAAGTAATTTTGGTAAAAATTCTATACTATATAGAGGTATAAAAATTTATAATGATTTACCAAAAAAAATTAAAAATAAAAGAAACATTGGAGCTTTTAAAAAACATTATAAAAATTTTATTTTAGAAAACAGTTGAATTTTGACGTTAGATTTAGATTTTAGTTATTGTATTTTTTCTATGTTAAAATTGTTTTTTTTTTTTTTTTATATTATGGCAGATAATTATTATATTTTTTTTTATTCCCTGTAATAAACTTATTAAGTTTGTTGGGAATGAAATAAATAAATAAAAAAAAAAATTTCTTTCTATAGATGTGCAGTAGATGCCATCAAAATTAAGTAATGTTGAATTTTCACATAATTTGTCCATTTTTGATTACGACTGCCTATAAAAATATAAAATTTATAATAGGCGATTCTTGCTAGTCTGTTATGCTTAAAAAACACAGGATGTCTTAGAGATATAAAAAAATCACATAGCCTATTGGCCATAGGAGAGGACACGACTGATTTCTTATTTACTGGTGAGATTGTTTTAAGCATAAAAGTGCTTATAAGCATTGTGGAGCACAGGGTGTCAAATATTAGGATTTTTTTAATAACACGTGGGCGCGTTTAGTTTTATTTGGTACACACAGATTGAATAGGTACTTTGTAATTTTCATTTACCTTACTGCACGCCTGTATAGAAACAAATAACAACAGTAGACTAAACAAAAGTATTGATTTTTTAATGATTTGTCATAAAAATAATTGGCTTAGGACCACCAAGCATAACTAGGAAAGTATATAATTTATGAATTTTAAAATTTTAGAGAAATTAGAATGCCGGTGTGAATACTTGTACATTTGCATGAATATAAAATTTAACTGGGATTCACTACCGCTAAGGTGGGTCTAATTTGACAAAAAAGGTTTTAAATTGACAAGTGTAAGAACAAGACAACGAAGTTTTGTACTATAAATTTATTTTTGACTATTTTTTCAAATTAATAAAAAAAGAAAGTAACTTCAGTATGTAGTATTCTCAATAAGAGAACTAATTTTATTTTAGCAACACGTTTCAAGACAAAAATCATTTAGAAAACAAGCAAATTACAAAACCACTTTATAAGTTCTTATTGACGAGTTATTAACAATGATACGGCGAAAACTTGTCAAATCCCAGCTGATCAACTAGAAGACCTAAATTTAAACCGGTATCGCCGTACTTAGTTAGGGTTACCATCCGACCCCTTTAACGGGATATGTCCTCTTTCTAAAGACCCAATTGTTCTCTACACTTTTTGTTTTCTAATGAATGTCATCTTTTTAAAATGACCCGTGTCCTATAATCCTTCGTTTATGTTTAGTCATGTATTTGGTAATTTAACCTTTGATTGGTTAAAATTTCAGATTTCTATCGTTTTATGTGAAATTTTATATTTTCGTTTGAAGGCGTTAAAGGCAGGTCGCCATCTCTGGCAATATAGTAAAATCAAATTTAATGCATTTTCATTATTTAGTAAGGCAAAACGCATAAAATACTAAAACAACAACTTTTGGCTTTTTGAGTATTGTCATATAATGTATTCACTACTCCCGCTTTTTATTGCTAATCAACAGGCTGAATGTTGTGGTTGTGTTTGTGTAGCAACCATACCAGATTTTATGTATGTTAAGTATGGTAACCATATACTTAGTCTTAAACTTTTTTAGTGAAATCCGTGGTAATGTTTTTTTACATTATTTATTAACCCTTATCGACCGCGTCAAAAAAAACTAAATTTAAAGTAGTTTTAGACTTTGTGAATTAGTTAATAACTTTTTCATGATTTGGCGTGAACCTCTACGCTTGTAATAGCTGGTCAGAAAATAAAAAAAATTTTCTAAAATTTAGGATGTCCAGAAAATTAAATTTCCTTATAACGAAAATAGAATGTTTTTAAAAAGAAAAACTTCCGAAGATAATGTTCAAAATAGTGTCAATAAAAAATATGCATTGGAGAAATTCTTATATTCGTGTGGGTTAAATTTGATCATTTTGCAGTACTTTTTTAAATCATCCCGGTAGTAAATATCATGACACAGAGTTTAGATCTACACAGAATTGAAGAAAGCGTATTTTGACAGGACCCGATTTTGAGGGCGCATGTCCAAGCGACCATCTTTTAAAGTAGTCAGAAGCACATAGTCAATTCGTCAATGACGCCAGCGGCTGGCTATAGTTAACAGCTAACCTACTTAACTTTACTAAAGAAATTACACAATCCAGCCCTAAATTCATTTCGTTGAGTTTTTAAGGCGATCCGGTTCAGTTTATTACATATTATCGCTTTATTAACTTTTGTTTTTAAGGAGTAGTAAGAACGTCTAGTTGCACAAACAATTTAATCAAGAATTAAACTAATTAGACACTTGTAATATGACAGCACTAATGTTGATGTCATTGTCAAAGGTGACTCTCAACGTCGTTTAAATTTATGACATGATTAGAAGTTTTGAGCAACAGACTGTAAAGATTTACATACTTATTGTGTAGGGCCCCACTACCAAGGTTGCAGCATTCTTTGCGCAAATACCACTTACGGATGCTGTCCAGACACAGAAACACCAGCTCACGGGTACCTTGGAGAAGGATGCTGCCTCGATAGACCATTTGGTTGTTGCCCAGATGACATTACACCCGCTAGAGGTCCTAATGGAGACGGTTGCGAGTGTCAATATTCACCATATGGATGCTGTCCGGATAAACGCACACCAGCTAAGGGTATATACCTTTTTTAGGTTTTTTACCAAAAATTACGAGTAAAGAAACTCAATATTCTCTCAGATTAACTACTGGTAGTTAAGTAATTTACCAAATTTAGTAAGAGTATTAGAGCCAGTGAAAAGATTTATTAATTGAATATTACGCAGTGGTGGCTCTTCTATAGCCGCACATGCCCCCCAGACAGACAAACCTGAACAAACTACTTAAACTAATATTAAATCAACATTTAAAAAAGGCGTTTTATATAAAAATAATATTAGGTTATCCTACTCTTTTATTATGTAACGTTAAATCTCGATATCATCGCATCCCTCTATGCTGCTTGATTTTAAAGTCGAGCATGACGAAAACGTACACCAGTAACGCACATTTATTTCAAAAAGCAGGCAATGTACCCAGTGGCGCAACTAAAACTTGAACTCGAAGAGGGCTGAAGCATGATCACTTAAAATTGTTGGTGGGACTTAAATATCTTCGATACCGATGTATGTTTTTCAAAAAGACTTTATTTACTATGAAATACATGATAAGACAGTATTTCTTCCGGTGTAACTTGTTCGATTATTGACTTTTCGCTTCTTATTTCAAAAATTTGGCAACCACTAGTGGAGGCGCTTTCCATTATTTGGAGAGTGCAGCTTCTGGTGGGTGGAATTTTTCCGTATAGAAATAGGTTTCTTTCAAAGATGGACAAGTATTTTCTTTGAACTGGGCTTCATTGTGGTTTCATCCTAAATAAGGGTATTTGGGGATAAAGACTTTCCCTTTTTGGATCACAGGATATAAATGGAAAAAGTTAAAAGTTTCGGGCTTAATTATAGGTACCATTGCGCCCAAAAAAAAATTAGGACGACAAAATTTGCTCAAATTTACTGTGATCTCCTAGACTATTACGTATTACCTTCAGTCGAACCTCAGACAGGTATCGTGTGACAGCTGTCAGTTTGATTTATTTAAATAATTGACTTTACATTTACTTCCTAAATATGCATATACGTATTACTACTATATTGTTAGCATCCAATCTACCCGTTGTTAAAATTTGAAGCAAAGATAAAATCTGCTTTTCATTAGTTTTGTACCACGTGATGTCTCAGCACTTTTGAAGTTTTGACGGAACTCTCACTGTCAGTTCTGACAGCAGTTTAAAATGTGAGCTTGTCGGTTTCCTTTTCGTCTTTTTACCTTTCAAAAGTAAGGATTAATGGGTTTTTATTTGTGAAAAGTGGATTAAAAGTTAATTATTATCCTATTTACGATAATGTCATAGCTAATGTACCGATAATGCCTTTTAAGCAGCAAGAAGTGAAGAAATTACTTGTAGATTTAACGGCGGATATTCTTCACAAAAATGTACCTAAACTGAAGAGTGAATACATCATTTTTAATTTTTAATTTGAGATTTTGGGGCAAAACGGGTAAGACCATAATGTAAATAAAACGAGGCATCGTTTGGAAATCTAAAAAAAAAACACATTATTTAAGTTCGAATTAAAACTCAAAATACG
Organism: Philopedon plagiatum; assembly: GCA_963971165.1. Lineage (NCBI taxonomy): Eukaryota > Metazoa > Arthropoda > Insecta > Coleoptera > Curculionidae > Philopedon > Philopedon plagiatum. The sequence goes on from OZ020197.1 coordinate 49,563,635, forward strand.
TGAGTATAATTTATTGTAATCATTAATTTATATATAAAACAGTATAATCAGAATTAAAATCTTCTTAAATAATTAATTACCTACCTATGCAAAATCATTTTGCCTTTCTCAACTGACCGTCGACATGCGAAACAAGATCTCATTTTCTATCTAAAATATTATTAACTCTGTTTCGATATTGTACTTTAAAGTATATAATAATTTATACTTACTGGTTTTTCTGATATTTTATTATAAATTAAAATAAATATTCACAAAATAACGCTACGGCGAAATCGAAGGCTTGTCAGATTCAAATTGGAACTTTTGAATATGACTGGCGCGAGCGGCCATGTTGTCGTATTTGGTGTTTTGATTAGCGGACGGTACGTAGTATTGAGTTCACTGGCTGGGCAAATCACGTGGTGATTTATGAGGGATGTTAATGTTCAGGACGTCACGTGACTGGTTAGCAATTGTTTCCAAATGCTACGTCTTTGCTGCAACATTTTTTCGTCGTTCGCTATATAGTAGTAATACGTATATGTAAATATGCCTCAGTTAACCCCTCAGCAAAAATCAATTATTTACAGTCGATTGCGAGACGGTGTCAATATAAGAAAAATAGCAGATGAAGTAGAAGTCGACAAAAATACCGTGTTATTGGCAAAGCAAAAAGTTGCAGAGCATGGAGCTATTAGACCGAGATAGAGAATTAGTTGATTTGTTTAAGAGATCACCCCTTTGAAACCGCCATAAAGGCCAAAGAGGAGACCAATTTCCCAGGGTCAGTTAATACGGCTCGTAGGAGAATTCGCAATTCTGATATAAGGAATCGATGTGCTGCTAATAAAATATTTTAACGGGCAGAAACAACCAAATCAGGTTAGATTTTGCCCGTGAATTCCGCAACCAGAATAATTTGTGGGGAAAAAAATTTTCAGACGAAAAATCATTTCAGTCCTGTAATAATGGGAGATTCCGTGTTTATAGGCCATCTGGTGCGCGATATGATGAGAGATATACTCACAAAACTAACAGAAGTGTATGGTTCTCTGTAAACGTTTGGGCTTGGATTAGAACTAGGGGTCCAGGAGTTTGTCAGATCAGGGACTTACTGCAGCGTTATACTGCGATATTCTCCACCAAGAAATGATACCCTCGGTTGGCGCAGTTTATGTCCAAGATTATATATTCCAGCACGATAATGATCCGATACACAAGGCCCGTTTTACTTAAAATTTCATTGAGGAAAATAATATTCGTGATTTACCATGGCCTTCGGAAAGCCCCGATCTCAACCCGATCGAAAACGTTTGGGGTTTAATGATAAATGCTATAAATAAGCATAATTTCCAGCCAAGAAATTAATATGAACTCCGTGAAAGAATATACCAAGCTTGGGATGAATCAACGTAAATACTACGTGAAACTTAGTTTTAAGTATGCCGCGAAGGTTCCAAGATGTTATCGTCAAAATTTTTGATTTTTCATTCATGTTTAATATATTACGCTTAAAATATGTCGTTTTTATTAATTGAAAAAAAAATTATAATCCAAAATTATAACTTTGGGGTTCCTATATCTATATCTGTTTTATCTATATCAACCGTAAAATTCCGACAAAATAAAACATACTTTTGATTTCAACTCATATCACAAAGTATAAAAGGTAAAAATCTTGTAACCAAGGTTACTTTCTACAGGGTTAGGTGTTAATATTTCCACCTTCAGAGTACCTCCTTAAAGTCTGGGAGCTACAACTCAGCTGTCCCTGTATTACAATTTTGTTGTCCTAGTTTTTTTTTGGGCGCAATTGTACAGGGTGTCCGGATTTCGTTGTAATTGCGGAGTATCTCGGTTGTTATTAAAGATAGAGGGTTGCGGTTTTCGCGAAGTGTTGCTACTTTTTGATGAAACGAAAGATGGCATAAAAATAGTTTTCATGGCGTCCTTCGTTTTTGACATACAGGACGAAATTGATTTTTTCCATTTTCGGATCCCCCTCGCATTTCAGTTATCTTGTAACTTGTAAAAAAAGTAAAAATGGTTTTCTACGTAGAATCGAGTGACGTGGTTAGATTTTCATCAGATGTGACATTTTTTGAAATATTAGCCAAACATATATTTTTTTTAAATGGAACACCCTATATATTTCTTAACCATTAAGTTTCCCCTTTCGAGAGCTTTTCAAAAATATATAACACTTTATAATTATTTTTTATTTTTAGCCCTTAAATCGAACTATTTAATTTTAAACTTTAATTTTGCGTAGTTGGCCGTGTTTAACATGTGGTTCAACGTCAATTCAAGTATTTAGATTTAAACAAGAAACTGGTTAAGTCCTGTATTTTCATTAATTTATTAAAATTGGTATGATTTTTTAAACTACAACACTGCTTATCTAGATATATAGAAAATCCTAACCAGAACTAAAACTGCAAGTTTTTAATCACTTGAAGATTAAATTAGTTGTATTGAATTATTAATAACAAATAAAAGTCAAATTTAAAAACAAAACATACAAAACTTTAGGTAATGAAACGAGTTAGTCCATTTAATCCATTCTAACACTTTTCGTTTCCTAAAGTTTTGTATGTTTTGTTTTTAAATTTGACTTTTGTTTGCTATTAATAATTCAAGACAACTAATTATTTAATCTTCAAGTCATTAAAAACTAAGCAGTTTTAGTTCTGGTTAGGATTTTCTATATATCTAGATAACAGGTAGTGTTATAGTTTAAAAAATAATACCAATTTTAATAAAGTAATGAAAATACAGGGTTTAACCAGTTTCTTTTTTAAATCTAAATTCTTGAATTGACGTTAAACCACATGTTAAACATGGCCAACTACTCAAAATTGAAGTTTAAAATTAAATAGTTCGATTTAAGGGCTAAAATAAAAAAATAATTATGAAGTGTTATATATTTTTGAAAAGCTCTCGAAAGGGGAAACTTATTGGTTAAGAAATATACAGGCTGTTCCATTTAAAAAAAACATATGTTTGGTTAATAACTTAACTTAAAATTAAATAAATGTTACAGAAGTGTTTTAATCTCGACCACTATATCGATCATGCTGTTTTAGCTCGATGGTGAAGCATTATACCAAGCCGCGTTTGACTGTTTTTTTAAGTACTATATATATTATTTGATTCATCAGAGTTCGTGAGTTTATTTTTGTAAACAATGAGTTAGTTATATATTTGTCACTTTAGGAACATACCTAATTGTGACGAATTTTAATATAATTTACTGTATTTCTAATATTATAAATAGTATAGTTTTCTTTTTCTAATTCCTCCACTAGTTGACTTTCGAATTTGTATCAATATTGCATTTAGAAAACGATGTATAATCTGTAAGTTCTAGTCAGCTTCATTTTTCTCAAGGGTATAATAATGAAGGTTGTGGTTGTCTATACACCGAACACGGATGTTGCTTAGATGACTTCACACTAGCTTCGGGACCAGATTATGAAGGATGCCCTTGTCACACCTATCAGTTTGGTTGCTGTCCCGACGGTGTTACTGTGGCTGAAGGTCCACATCAACAAGGTATCTAACGACTTTATTAATATAGTATCATTTAAATCGATTATTATAGTCAATTCAAAAATTAAACGACCGTATTATAATAATTGACCTTACCTAACTTAGTTTACATAAGGAATGCCATTTAGGTAAGTACATGATGTGGTATTTATTTTACATTTGACCGAATGCCTATTAAAGAAGGGATGGCGAAAATGCCCTAAATCGGTCCCTGCACATGCTATTTTTTTAATTCGTGATTTGGATTAATTTTTATTAATTATTTTTAATCTAAAACATATTATAAGATCTATGAATAATTATGTTACATATTTTTTAAACTACAATTTTAAGGAAACCTTTTTCTAAAGTTTCATAGAAATCATTAAAAAATAGTAGTTTTATTTCGGACTTTGTTCAACTACTTTCTATAGAGCACCACCGAGTAATATATATATATATATATATATATATATATATATATATATATATATATATATATATATATATATATATCTTACCCATCCTTTCCGAACATTTTGGATATAAGGACTCTCTTTGATTCTGGTCAAATCGTGGTCTGTTCTTCAGCTACCCTGGGTGTAAGCCTGCCCGCTGATGGGTAAGGGCCCAGAAATCGATAGCAGGAGGTCACCCAGACCAGAATCAAAGATAGTCCTCATTATTTTTATTTTTCATTCACGGCCTTTTCGCTGCACTAGCGAAGAAGTAAATCTTCGCATTTACATATATTATATATATATATATATATATATATATATATATATATATATATATATATATATATATATATATATATATATATATATATAAATAGAATCATTCTACATAACCTTCTGTTCCACAGTCCGCAAAGCTAAGATCCTTCTTTCTCTTTTATATATGGTACGGACAAGAAATTTCTATTTTTATTTTTACCTGGCCTTTTGTTAAGGGTTTACGCGTCTTTCTGGTGAGGACGTCGTGACTCCCTCCTCGTACTGCGCGAATGTGCGGACGAGTTGGGCGAAATTGCGAAAATGCGTTTCTCATAAGCTAGAGATGCCGCGTTCGCCCTTAGATTTTACCTTTTCGGTGTGTCCTGCTTTTGCATTAGAGCCAGCACCCGCTAGGTGGCGTTATGGTATGTTATTTCCTGCTTGTGTTTTGCAAAAAGGATGTAAGATATAGTAACATCGTTTGCCACGGTGCGACTGGGTTATGGCTGTCTGAATGAGTCCTAACAAGGACGAAACAGCTGTCATGGTCTACCCGGCCCGGGGTTGTCCATTTTCTTGGACTCCCCGTACTTTGATGCAAAAGGAGAACACGCTTCCACAGTCCGCAAAGCCAAGATTCTTCTTTCTCTTTTATATATATATATATATATATATATATATATATATATATATATATATATATATATATATATATATATATACAGTGACCGGCAAAAAGTTGGACACATATGGGAAAAATTTTTATTATTGGAATATTGAAAAAACTTTTTATGCCGATTGTCTCTGCATGATGGGTAACCTAAAAATTCATTTTGACATTTGTTACGTGATTACTCGTTTGCCGGCAAAATTGAAAAAAATATATATTGTCATGGAAAACTGGTATTAGGTGACAAGATATTGAAAAAAGTTATTAGAAGAAAGTGTTTAGATTTTAATTTTATACTCCTTGGCAAAGTCTGGAGTCAAAATTAAAAAAAAAATATTTTACATTTTTTGAAAAAAATGTACAATATTAGTTTCATATTCCCATGAATTTAATAAAAATGTGTTAAATGATCGAAAACCAAGGTAATAACCTATTATCTCAACATTTTTGTTATTACCTAAAAGTTTTATTTGATAAAATTTAAAATTTAGCTTTTTTCCATGTACTTGGGTGTGTCCAGGCCCTGTATCTGGCAACCATTTTTACCATTTATAGTTACTTCTGGAACAATATGCTTACGAAAGACCGTTTGCTCTAATTTTGAAGAAATTTTAACGTGTCTACCAAAATCATTCTAACAAAATAAAAAATTGAAAAAAAATTCTTGCATTAATTTAATTTATTTTAAATCAAATATTAGACCACCCTGTAGAGGTACGAAAAATTTTCATAAACAAAATTTGTTTATTTTAAACTACTAAATAACATATTTTCATTTCAGGCAAATCGTAACATTTTTATTTGTAGCCTTAATTTTGCCCTTTATAATTTCAACTTTTCACACCTTGCATCGCAAAACCAAAAACTTTACAATAAGTATATTCTCCTGGACCATGGTAACTGCATGTGAAGTATTATAATATGCACCATTTATTAATTGTCATTGTGCTTTTATTTAATGTTAAGCTACTTTATTTCAAAATACTCTACAGCTTTTATAATTTTCACCATGAATAAGGATTATTTCTATTTTTTCTTGAAGAGAAAGACTTTGAGGCATTTTAAAATAAAGTAGCTTAACATTAAATAAAAGCACAATGACAATTAATAAATGGTGCATATTGATATTTCTAAATTTCGGCTGTTTTCAAAGCCCACTTTGGTAATTTGTAAAAGACATGAAAACTTTCTTATGAAAGGACATGGTACTTATTAAAAAAAAATAGGGTATCGACGGCCTTTCAAGACTTTACTGGTCCTACTGGCCCATAGTAAACTTCACATTCAGTTACCATGGTCCAGGAGAATATACTTATTGTAAAGTTTTTGGTTTTGCGATGCAAGGTGTGAAAAGTTGAAATTATAAAGAGCAAAATTAAGGCTAAAAATAAAAATGTTACGATTTGCCTGAAATGAAAATATGTTATTTAGTAGTTTAAAATAAACAAATTTTGTTTATGAAAATTTTTCGTACCTCTACAGGGTGGTCTAATATTTGATTTAAAATAAATTAAATTAATGCAAGAATTTTTTTTCAATTTTTTATTTTGTTAGAATGATTTTGGTAGACACGTTAAAATTTCTTCAAAATTAGAGCAAACGGTCTTTCGTAAGCATATTGTTCCAGAAGTAACTATAAATGGCAAATATGGTTGCCAGATACAGGGCCTGGCCACACCCAAGTACATGGAAAAAAGCTAAATTTTAAATTTTATCAAATAAAACTTTAAAGTAATAACAAAAATGTTGAGATAATAGGTTATTACCTTGGTTTTCGATCATTTAACACATTTTTATTAAATTCATGGGAATATGAAACTAATATTGTACATTTTTTTTCAAAAAATGTAAAATATTTTTTTTTATTTTGGCTCCAGACTTTGCCAAGGAGAGTATAAAATTAAAATCTAAACACTTTTTTCTAATAACTTTTTTCAATATCTTGTCACCTAATACCAGTTTTCCATGACAATATATATTTTTTTCAATTTTGCCGGCAAACGAGTAATCACGTAACAAATGTCAAAATGAATTTTTAGGTTACCCATCATGCAGAGACAATCGGCATAAAAAGCTTTTTCAATATTCCAATAATAGAAATTTTTCCCATATGTGTCCAACTTTTTGCCGGTCACTGTATATATATATATATATATATATATATATATATATATATATATATATATATATATATATATATATATATATATGCGATCTACGGGTGACCTGCAATTCACGCACCATTAGTTGTTGTCCAAAAATTATATTTTTGGCGACCCCTACAGCTACAGCTTTAAGGTCCAGAAAATTTTTCACTTGGGTCATATAGGTTTGTTATTACTAGAATCATAAATGTACAAATCAAATCAATTCAAAAAATACTTTATTGTTGTAAGATTAAGTTCTTATTAATAAAGGTGCTAAAAAAAGATAAAAATTACATTATGGTGGGATAGTCAACCAATAGTTCTGACTCAAAAATTCAAAATCTGCAGAGGCGTCGACACATTAATCACCTGTCACTTTTTTTACTAGTCAATCTGTGAATCTTGCTTTTGTTAAGTTTTTATTTGACAATATGTATCCCCATAACTGATTGTCAGTTCTGATAAATTAAGTATGAGAAGACGTTATGCATTAACATCTTGTAGCGTTTCGCTACAACGTTATGTAAATTTAATTATAAACTAGCGTAGGTATTAATTTAAAACATTTAATTTTAGGGTGATCCATGGGTAGTGTCTAGTTATCTAGCGCATTCGCCAGCAATATATATATATATATATATATATATATATATATATATATATATATATATATATATATATATATATATATATATATAAGGGGAGAAAATCATGGCTATCGGACATAACCAGTAAGTTGCGTTCTTGCATTAAAGTACGGGGAGTCCAAGACCTTATGGATAACCCCGGGCCGGTAGACAGTTAGCTTTCGTCCTTATTAGGACTCATCAGACTGACTTAACCCTTTGGCACCTTTCCACACATAGAACCCCCGCATATTATGTCGTCCGCTTTGGATAAAGACGGTACACAATACACGCGAGCGCCATCCATGGGAAGTCACTGAAATGCAAGAACGGACCTTACTAGAGTAAAGCTGCTACTGTAGGCAACCAGTAAAACAATAATACGTACGGAAACATGACTCCCGGTACCCGGTACCGATTTTGAGCATCACTCCAGCTATCCACAATTTGCGGTTTATACTGTGAGTCGCACACTCAGTCCCACCGAGAGCCGTGCAACTCCGTCTAAAAGCCAGAGAATAAGAAAAAGGGGTTTAACGTCCGAAATAATAAAACAAGGGGAGAAAATCATGGCTATCGGACATAACCAGTAAGTTGCGTTCTTGCATTAAAGTACGGGGAGTCCAAGACCTTATGGATAACCCCGGGCCGGTAGACAGTTAGCTTTCGTCCTTATTAGGACTCATCAGACTGACTTAACCCTTTGGCACCTTTCCACACATAGAACCCCCGCATATTATGTCGTCCGCTTTGGATAAAGACGGTACACAATACACGCGAGCGCCATCCATGGGAAGTCACTGAAATGCAAGAACGGACCTTACTAGAGTAAAGCTGCTACTGTAGGCAACCAGTAAAACAATAATACGTACGGAAACATGACTCCCGGTACCCGGTACCGATTTTGAGCATCACTCCAGCTATCCACAATTTGCGGTTTATACTGTGAGTCGCACACTCAGTCCCACCGAGAGCCGTGCAACTCCGTCTAAAAGCCAGAGAATAAGAAAAAGGGGTTTAACGTCCGAAATAATAAAACAAGGGGAGAAAATCATGGCTATCGGACATAACCAGTAAGTTGCGTTCTTGCATTAAAGTACGGGGAGTCCAAGACCTTATGGATAACCCCGGGCCGGTAGACAGTTAGCTTTCGTCCTTATTAGGACTCATCAGACTGACTTAACCCTTTGGCACCTTTCCACACATAGAACCCCCGCATATTATGTCGTCCGCTTTGGATAAAGACGGTACACAATACACGCGAGCGCCATCCATGGGAAGTCACTGAAATGCAAGAACGGACCTTACTAGAGTAAAGCTGCTACTGTAGGCAACCAGTAAAACAATAATACGTACGGAAACATGACTCCCGGTACCCGGTACCGATTTTGAGCATCACTCCAGCTATCCACAATTTGCGGTTTATACTGTGAGTCGCACACTCAGTCCCACCGAGAGCCGTGCAACTCCGTCTAAAAGCCAGAGAATAAGAAAAAGGGGTTTAACGTCCGAAATAATAAAACAAGGGGAGAAAATCATGGCTATCGGACATAACCAGTAAGTTGCGTTCTTGCATTAAAGTACGGGGAGTCCAAGACCTTATGGATAACCCCGGGCCGGTAGACAGTTAGCTTTCGTCCTTATTAGGACTCATCAGACTGACTTAACCCTTTGGCACCTTTCCACACATAGAACCCCCGCATATTATGTCGTCCGCTTTGGATAAAGACGGTACACAATACACGCGAGCGCCATCCATGGGAAGTCACTGAAATGCAAGAACGGACCTTACTAGAGTAAAGCTGCTACTGTAGGCAACCAGTAAAACAATAATACGTACGGAAACATGACTCCCGGTACCCGGTACCGATTTTGAGCATCACTCCAGCTATCCACAATTTGCGGTTTATACTGTGAGTCGCACACTCAGTCCCACCGAGAGCCGTGCAACTCCGTCTAAAAGCCAGAGAATAAGAAAAAGGGGTTTAACGTCCGAAATAATAAAACAAGGGGAGAAAATCATGGCTATCGGACATAACCAGTAAGTTGCGTTCTTGCATTAAAGTACGGGGAGTCCAAGACCTTATGGATAACCCCGGGCCGGTAGACAGTTAGCTTTCGTCCTTATTAGGACTCATCAGACTGACTTAACCCTTTGGCACCTTTCCACACATAGAACCCCCGCATATTATGTCGTCCGCTTTGGATAAAGACGGTACACAATACACGCGAGCGCCATCCATGGGAAGTCACTGAAATGCAAGAACGGACCTTACTAGAGTAAAGCTGCTACTGTAGGCAACCAGTAAAACAATAATACGTACGGAAACATGACTCCCGGTACCCGGTACCGATTTTGAGCATCACTCCAGCTATCCACAATTTGCGGTTTATACTGTGAGTCGCACACTCAGTCCCACCGAGAGCCGTGCAACTCCGTCTAAAAGCCAGAGAATAAGAAAAAGGGGTTTAACGTCCGAAATAATAAAACAAGGGGAGAAAATCATGGCTATCGGACATAACCAGTAAGATGCGTTCTTGCATTAAAGTACGGGGAGTCCAAGACCTTATGGATAACCCCGGGCCGGTAGACAGTTAGCTTTCGTCCTTATTAGGACTCATCAGACTGACTTAACCCTTTGGCACCTTTCCACACATAGAACCCCCGCATATTATGTCGTCCGCTTTGGATAAAGACGGTACACAATACACGCGAGCGCCATCCATGGGAAGTCACTGAAATGCAAGAACGGACCTTACTAGAGTAAAGCTGCTACTGTAGGCAACCAGTAAAAACAATAATACGTACGGAAACATGACTCCCGGTACCCGGTACCGATTTTGAGCATCACTCCAGCTATCCACAATTTGCGGTTTATACTGTGAGTCGCACACTCAGTCCCACCGAGAGCCGTGCAACTCCGTCTAAAAGCCAGAGAATAAGAAAAAGGGGTTTAACGTCCGAAATAATAAAACAACTAACTGTCTACCGGCCCGGGGTTATCCATAAGGTCTTGGACTCCCCGTACTTTAATGCAAGAACGCAACTTACTGGTTATGTCCGATAGCCATGATTTTCTCCCCTTGTTTTATTATTTCGGACGTTAAACCCCTTTTTCTTATTCTCTGGCTTTTAGACGGAGTTGCACGGCTCTCGGTGGGACTGAGTGTGCGACTCACAGTATAAACCGCAAATTGTGGATAGCTGGAGTGATGCTCAAAATCGGTACCGGGTACCGGGAGTCATGTTTCCGTACGTATTATTGTTTTACTGGTTGCCTACAGTAGCAGCTTTACTCTAGTAAGGTCCGTTCTTGCATTTCAGTGACTTCCCATGGATGGCGCTCGCGTGTATTGTGTACCGTCTTTATCCAAAGCGGACGACATAATATGCGGGGGTTCTATGTGTGGAAAGGTGCCAAAGGGTTAAGTCAGTCTGATGAGTCCTAATAAGGACGAAAGCTAACTGTCTACCGGCCCGGGGTTATCCATAAGGTCTTGGACTCCCCGTACTTTAATGCAAGAACGCAACTTACTGGTTATGTCCGATAGCCATGATTTTCTCCCCTTGTTTTATTATTTCGGACGTTAAACCCCTTTTTCTTATTCTCTGGCTTTTAGACGGAGTTGCACGGCTCTCGGTGGGACTGAGTGTGCGACTCACAGTATAAACCGCAAATTGTGGATAGCTGGAGTGATGCTCAAAATCGGTACCGGGTACCGGGAGTCATGTTTCCGTACGTATTATTGTTTTACTGGTTGCCTACAGTAGCAGCTTTACTCTAGTAAGGTCCGTTCTTGCATTTCAGTGACTTCCCATGGATGGCGCTCGCGTGTATTGTGTACCGTCTTTATCCAAAGCGGACGACATAATATGCGGGGGTTCTATGTGTGGAAAGGTGCCAAAGGGTTAAGTCAGTCTGATGAGTCCTAATAAGGACGAAAGCTAACTGTCTACCGGCCCGGGGTTATCCATAAGGTCTTGGACTCCCCGTACTTTAATGCAAGAACGCAACTTACTGGTTATGTCCGATAGCCATGATTTTCTCCCCTTGTTTTATTATTTCGGACGTTAAACCCCTTTTTCTTATTCTCTGGCTTTTAGACGGAGTTGCACGGCTCTCGGTGGGACTGAGTGTGCGACTCACAGTATAAACCGCAAATTGTGGATAGCTGGAGTGATGCTCAAAATCGGTACCGGGTACCGGGAGTCATGTTTCCGTACGTATTATTGTTTTACTGGTTGCCTACAGTAGCAGCTTTACTCTAGTAAGGTCCGTTCTTGCATTTCAGTGACTTCCCATGGATGGCGCTCGCGTGTATTGTGTACCGTCTTTATCCAAAGCGGACGACATAATATGCGGGGGTTCTATGTGTGGAAAGGTGCCAAAGGGTTAAGTCAGTCTGATGAGTCCTAATAAGGACGAAAGCTAACTGTCTACCGGCCCGGGGTTATCCATAAGGTCTTGGACTCCCCGTACTTTAATGCAAGAACGCAACTTACTGGTTATGTCCGATAGCCATGATTTTCTCCCCTTGTTTTATTATTTCGGACGTTAAACCCCTTTTTCTTATTCTCTGGCTTTTAGACGGAGTTGCACGGCTCTCGGTGGGACTGAGTGTGCGACTCACAGTATAAACCGCAAATTGTGGATAGCTGGAGTGATGCTCAAAATCGGTACCGGGTACCGGGAGTCATGTTTCCGTACGTATTATTGTTTTACTGGTTGCCTACAGTAGCAGCTTTACTCTAGTAAGGTCCGTTCTTGCATTTCAGTGACTTCCCATGGATGGCGCTCGCGTGTATTGTGTACCGTCTTTATCCAAAGCGGACGACATAATATGCGGGGGTTCTATGTGTGGAAAGGTGCCAAAGGGTTAAGTCAGTCTGATGAGTCCTAATAAGGACGAAAGCTAACTGTCTACCGGCCCGGGGTTATCCATAAGGTCTTGGACTCCCCGTACTTTAATGCAAGAACGCAACTTACTGGTTATGTCCGATAGCCATGATTTTCTCCCCTTGTTTTATTATTTCGGACGTTAAACCCCTTTTTCTTATTCTCTGGCTTTTAGACGGAGTTGCACGGCTCTCGGTGGGACTGAGTGTGCGACTCACAGTATAAACCGCAAATTGTGGATAGCTGGAGTGATGCTCAAAATCGGTACCGGGTACCGGGAGTCATGTTTCCGTACGTATTATTGTTTTACTGGTTGCCTACAGTAGCAGCTTTACTCTAGTAAGGTCCGTTCTTGCATTTCAGTGACTTCCCATGGATGGCGCTCGCGTGTATTGTGTACCGTCTTTATCCAAAGCGGACGACATAATATGCGGGGGTTCTATGTGTGGAAAGGTGCCAAAGGGTTAAGTCAGTCTGATGAGTCCTAATAAGGACGAAAGCTAACTGTCTACCGGCCCGGGGTTATCCATAAGGTCTTGGACTCCCCGTACTTTAATGCAAGAACGCAACTTACTGGTTATGTCCGATAGCCATGATTTTCTCCCCTTGTTTTATTATTTCGGACGTTAAACCCCTTTTTCTTATTCTCTGGCTTTTAGACGGAGTTGCACGGCTCTCGGTGGGACTGAGTGTGCGACTCACAGTATAAACCGCAAATTGTGGATAGCTGGAGTGATGCTCAAAATCGGTACCGGGTACCGGGAGTCATGTTTCCGTACGTATTATTGTTTTACTGGTTGCCTACAGTAGCAGCTTTACTCTAGTAAGGTCCGTTCTTGCATTTCAGTGACTTCCCATGGATGGCGCTCGCGTGTATTGTGTACCGTCTTTATCCAAAGCGGACGACATAATATGCGGGGGTTCTATGTGTGGAAAGGTGCCAAAGGGTTAAGTCAGTCTGATGAGTCCTAATAAGGACGAAAGCTAACTGTCTACCGGCCCGGGGTTATCCATAAGGTCTTGGACTCCCCGTACTTTAATGCAAGAACGCAACTTACTGGTTATGTCCGATAGCCATGATTTTCTCCCCTTGTTTTATTATTTCGGACGTTAAACCCCTTTTTATATATATATATATATATATATATATATATATATATATATATATATATATATATATATATATATATAAGTATATATAAAATTAAATGTTTTAAATTAATACCTACGCTAGTTTATAATTAAATTTACATAACGTTGTACCGAAACGCTACAAGATGTTAATGCATTCATTTTAGTTATCTCTTCTTTGGCAGAAATTTGGTCGCTTAGATAAATATGCATATACAATGTAGTTTTTGAATGCTATCCATTTTTAACTTGGAATAAATCAATATTGAGGTACCATTTCGGAGCACTCTGAGCGGGATCTTCAAAAAGAGATTAGAGAATATCCCTGAACAAATATTAGTATTTACTTACTTTTTAGTTTTTCGGTTAAGTGTATGGCACTTTCCAGTTGTAATGAAGTTATATTTATATGTGCCTCTCATTTGCATGTAGGGTAGACCGGGGTCGAAAGTAACAGGGGTCAAAAGTAACATCTCAAATATCTTCATAAACGTAATAGATATGCATGCGCTAATTTATCAAAGATTCCGCCTATTCAGTTGCTAAACTCCCATTAGTACCATTACCGGCTCCATGAAACACAGTTGTGCGTATAGAGCCTTTTAAATTTTTTATATCAAAAAGTAACTTTATTCGAGTTCGTTGTTATTGTGATAAAGTAAAGCCATGTAAGTACAATTTATCGTGCTAGACAGTTTTTTAGGTATTTTGTTTTTGTATAGGCATAATTTTGTACCGTGTTGTTGTGTTTTTTGCTTAAAAATTGTAATACAAATTTGCAAGTACAGTCGGGGACGGTTGTAACAAGGCAACTCGGGGACGGTTGTAACGATACAACCGACCCCGTTGTAGTATAGATAATATAGTTTTTTATTGCTTTTTTTAAGAATGTCCCGTACGAAGAAAAGGAAAACATACCGTGGTACAAAAGATATAACCTTTTACGAACCAGCATATAACGAAGTTACTAATGGGAATCTCTCTATTAGATCTTCAGCAAGACAATATGAATTATGCCACGTGTCATTGACAAGATACAAGAAGATACTGGGAGACCCCAATGAAAATTTACCTGTGTCCATGATTGTCCTATATAAATATTTTATTATATCCCCAATTTTAAGCATAGTCCTATTATAAATGTGGTGTTACAACCGACCCCCCCTTAGTGTTACAACCGACAACCGACCTTAACTATAGCCATAAAAATATTATTTCCAATTCTAATAGTTTTTCATAATTAAATACTAAAGTCAGAATGTTACAACCGACCCCGGTCTACCCTAGTCATACTACTAATTACACTTAAACACGCTCTTTATTTAAATGATTTGTAAATTGTTTGAAGGTAAAAGACCGCAGAAGGTCCGCGACGCACAACAATCATGGTTAGGTTCACTTTTATTCGTTTTTCTTTTCTCGTCATCCAAACTCGCAGGGCTATTCTCACCATGCAACTGGCCTATCTCTGATTTTTCAGAACTACTTCTTTATGCTTCTAATCTTTAGTGTCTAGTTTAAATTTTTAAAAATACCTGTGATGAAAATATTTATGACAGTTTGACAATGACAGCCACCAAAAAACAAAAATGAGAGTTACGCATCCAGGCTTTCTCAGACAAAGTTTATAAAATCTGTAATATTGGTTCGTGTATTTGATTCCCGTAAAGTGGCGCCCTCAACGGCAAATTTCGATCGATTGAACAGGCAAGAATGAAGTGACACTCTTGCGTCATCACATCTAGATGGCAATGGTTCGAATATTTCTGCCAATCTGATCCTTTCATATTTCTACATATTATTTTTTTGATAGATAACATTTTCCTAGGTTAACTAGCTCAGAAATAATAAAAGCGTGTGATGGACGAACAGGCAGCATATGTTAATCCCTATTTTTAGAGATTTTGGTACCGAACATTTAGGAATTTTTGTAGTAAATTTCACTGTGAGAAACAATGCATGAATAAAACTTTTGGTATGTTTTTAAACAACAAACAAAATAATAAACGGATCATATCTAGTTAAAACGGTATTTAGTACTAACAGCCTATTTTAGTTGTTTATGTAGAACATAGCTATCTAAATTACTCAATAGGGAATATGCATATAACCAAATAAATCTGAAATATATTTTTTTATATTCTCTACATAAATTAAATGTTCGTGGCGGTTGCTGTTATCCATTTATTTTGGTCTTTATTAACAAAAAAAAAAGGATTTAAAACTTGTAAAACGTGATCCCATTGGCTGTGTCGTCAAAACTGAACTTATGACTCATCATGAGTACATGACGAATTCCAGTGTTGTAGAGTCATCGAAAACTCAATAAAAATGGCATTTAATGCGTAACTCATCCAATAAAATATCCCTGAACTTAAAGTAGAAGGTTCCTAAAATCTTATTCATGTATACTTTAAGCCGAAATCGGTCCAGGAACCTTTCAATTTTGCAACAAACATTGGCATTTTTGACATATCACCTTAATAATTTCAAGCAAATAAACTGCAATTCTTTATTTTCATGGCAATCTTGGAAATTCAAAAATTTTCAAATTTTAGATGTCGCCGATTCAAATAAAACTTTTTATTTATAACTACCGAAAAAATAAGCGATTTAAATTAGTGGGGGGTATTCTTAGATAATTAATGGATAAAATAAACCCAAAAAGAATCACTAAATAGGGTAAATAGTGTGGAATAATGTCGGTTAAAAATAGGATTTGTCGGAAAAAATCAAGAAAATCCTATTTTTACCCCCTAAATACGCTCCTGGATGACCCATTCGGTATTTATTTTACAGTGTGATTATCCCTTTATAAGATAGTGTTGAAAAATTTGGGAAAAAATAGATAGGAAAAAATACAGAGACAAAAAGTAAAAAAATCGAAATTTAATCGGCGATTGCTCCCTTCCTATAGAGAATGAAGAAATTAAAAAATATGGATAACACAGACTTTGACGAGCTCTTTCCGATGACGTATATGGGATTTTAATTTGAACCATTTTGACCCCACAATAAATTAAAAACCGCGAAATAATTGGGTCAAAAATCTAAATTTCCAGTTTTTCCAAATATTTCCATTTTACAATGATTTTAGGTTTAGGTGAGTGTATTGAAAAAAAAGTATTTGGGATTTTAAAGTTCCCCTTGTAAATCCGGTTTTCGATCTGACGTTTTGTTTTCGAGTTATTAGGTACCAAAAAAGGGGTCTGAAAATGGCATTTTTCGACCTAAAAAAATTCAAAAGAATTACTTGCCATTTTCTGATCCTCGCCAGTTTCAGTGGACTTCTGAAGTCCCGGATCCCCTACAACCTCCGAAAATTGAAATCGATTTAATTCACATTTGCGACCTGTACCGATTTCAACGGAAATCGCGGAAATTTCGACTTTGACGTTAATAGCTCCGAAACCAAACATCCTGTATAACTGAATTTTTTACCGAAGCTAGTCGAACTATTCCTCTATCAACCCAAAAAATTCGATTTCTCTCCCTCTGACTGTTTTCGAGAAAATCAAACCTGTTCGACTTTAGGTTAAGCTTTACGTTAACATGTAGATTTTTGCTGATCTCCTGACGTCACTTTTCACGGACAAATGTGGCTGCTTTTTAAATTGTAATAAATTATACTGAAAAGTAAACATTTTTTGTAGCTAAATTATCCTAGTAATTTTCTTCAAAATGTTTTTTTTTGGGTTTGTAATGACTTCCTTAAACGATTTATGCAATAAAAAAAATATGTGCATATTCCTTATTAGAACGAGGTGGACCACGATTGTTAGTCACTCGTGTTGCTTTAACACAGACGATGATTGGAAACTATAAGTTATAAAAAAATAGGTTTATTTCTTTTCCAATTTTCAGGGTGTGACTGTAGAACTAGTGAATACGGCTGTTGTTCAGATGAAAAAACAACTGCTCGAAGTCCGAATAAAGAAGATTGTGGTTGTGAAGTATCTAAATATGGCTGCTGTCTTGATGGAATATCTGAAGCTAAAGGTGACAAATTTGAAGGTTGTGAGGAAGTCCCTGTTGATCACCAAAGTAAGTTTAATAGTTTTTAATTTATATATATATATATATATATATATATATATATATATATATATATATATATATATATATATATATATATATATATATATATATATAACAAGGGGAGAAAATCATGGCTATCGGACATAACCAGTAAGTTGCGTTCTTGCATTAAAGTACGGGGAGTCCAAGACCTTATGGATAACCCCGGGCCGGTAGACAGTTAGCTTTCGTCCTTATTAGGACTCATCAGACTGACTTAACCCTTTGGCACCTTTCCACACATAGAACCCCCGCATATTATGTCGTCCGCTTTGGATAAAGACGGTACACAATACACGCGAGCGCCATCCATGGGAAGTCACTGAAATGCAAGAACGGACCTTACTAGAGTAAAGCTGCTACTGTAGGCAACCAGTAAAACAATAATACGTACGGAAACATGACTCCCGGTACCCGGTACCGATTTTGAGCATCACTCCAGCTATCCACAATTTGCGGTTTATACTGTGAGTCGCACACTCAGTCCCACCGAGAGCCGTGCAACTCCGTCTAAAAGCCAGAGAATAAGAAAAAGGGGTTTAACGTCCGAAATAATAAAACAAGGGGAGAAAATCATGGCTATCGGACATAACCAGTAAGTTGCGTTCTTGCATTAAAGTACGGGGAGTCCAAGACCTTATGGATAACCCCGGGCCGGTAGACAGTTAGCTTTCGTCCTTATTAGGACTCATCAGACTGACTTAACCCTTTGGCACCTTTCCACACATAGAACCCCCGCATATTATGTCGTCCGCTTTGGATAAAGACGGTACACAATACACGCGAGCGCCATCCATGGGAAGTCACTGAAATGCAAGAACGGACCTTACTAGAGTAAAGCTGCTACTGTAGGCAACCAGTAAAACAATAATACGTACGGAAACATGACTCCCGGTACCCGGTACCGATTTTGAGCATCACTCCAGCTATCCACAATTTGCGGTTTATACTGTGAGTCGCACACTCAGTCCAGTATAAACCGCAAATTGTGGATAGCTGGAGTGATGCTCAAAATCGGTACCGGGTACCGGGAGTCATGTTTCCGTACGTATTATTGTTTTACTGGTTGCCTACAGTAGCAGCTTTAAGGCGCAATTCCACTGGGGCAACAATTAGGCAACATGTAGCATGCGACAATGACGCATGCTACACTCAGTCTTTCAACTGGAGCAACATAAAGCAACGTGTAGCATGCGACAATGACGCATGCCACATGTTGACAACTGTGGCCCAGAGACATGCGTCAGTTTTCGACAAGATTACGCGTGTCGAACAATGTCGGCGTTTATCCGATAGTCATCGGTTCGGTGCGACTTGTATCTTGCGACATGGAGTGGAGTAATGAGAAAACTGCTTTGTTTATTGAAGATTACCATAATGCTCCGGAATTATGGAATAATAAAATTGCTGCTTATAAAGACAACAGACTTAAAAATGATAAGTTAAAACAGATAGCGACTAAATACGAATGCACTGTGATTGAGGTGAAAAAGAAAATCAAGAATTTACGTTCGGCTTTCCATCGTGAAAGAAAAAAGCAAAAACAATCGAAAAAAAGTGGTTCATCTCCTCCCAAGAAAAAACCATGGTTTGCGTTTGAGCTTTTGAGTTTTTTACTAGATGTCGATGAACCTAGAGCAACAACATCAACGGCCAGTGACGAGGGAGAGGAATCTGTGGTGAGTTTTTTGTACTAACATATGTAAATTAAAATCTTCAATATTTTTAACAATACATCTATTCCAACTTTACTAATATAAAACTTTTACTAATATAACACTTAAGCATAATGATCCTGCCAAGGCACACGTCCTTCATCTGATGTAAAAAATCTCATAAATTCTTTCCTAACTTCTTTGGCTTCATAGGTCGACCTGCGTGCTCTATGTTGCAAATTCAGCATACTAGTGTCACCTTGGGTAGTAACCCTCCATGATCCTGGAATAATGTTTCCATCTCGTGTTTCATGGTCAAATGATCCGTGCGGAGAGTACAGCGGTCTGGATGTTTTACTTCTCAAAAAGTTATGAAGATAAATGCATGCTGTTGTAATGATTTCAGCATTCTCCACATTTACCATAAGTGGTTTTCTGAAGACACGAAACACTGATGCTAGCAATCCAAAAGCATTTTCTACTACTCTGCGAGCTCGTGAATGTCTATAGTTATATACCCTCTCAGAGGAGCCTTTATCATGGTAGCCGCTAAAAGGTTTCATGATGTGTTCCTGTAAAGGGAACGCATCATCCGTCAATATAACATAAGGTGATAACGTATTGCTACCAGGAAGTGACTCCGCGGGCGGTAATGCTAGATTATTATTTGCCAATTTTTTATAAAATGTTGTTTCTCGGAATACACCTCCGTCAGATATCCTGCCTTGACAACCTATATTAGCGTATATAAAATTATAGTCGGCATCTACAACTGCCATCAACACAATGCTAAAAGTTCCTTTATAGTTGTAGAATAAACTGCCACTGTTTTTTGGGTTTTGCATGATGATGTGTTTTCCATCACACGCTCCAATACAATGTGGGTAATTCCAGAGAACCTCAAAATCCCTTGCTATGTTTCTCCACCCATCTTCAGTATCCGGAATCTGAAAAAAAATACAATCTTATTAATTATTTCATATAATGTTGATATACAGCTTTAGGACGAATTACAAGAAAAGCTAATTATGACAATATACGAGTTAGCAAAAAATATGTTACCCTGCAAAAGTTTTTGACTTTCAAAAATCTATGCATCCAAAATAAATTGGAATATACGGGGTGGCTCATAAAGTTGTAAAGCAATATTTGTTTTAAAAATAAAATACCCTATATCTTTGAGGAAAAATCAAAAATGCAGCAGTGTGCTGTGCGGGGAGTTCCATTTTATAAAAGTCTACTGCTTTAAAACTTTATGATTCACCCCGTATATTTCACTTTATTTCGGATACGTAGATTTTTGAAAGCCAGACATTTTTATAAAATATTTCTTGCTAACTCGTGTTTACGGGTGTTCACTGACTCTTCCTTTAAATTTATCATAAGTAATGTATATATTTTTGTTGTTGCAGCATGACGATGATATTTCGGTCTCCGACACACAAGAAACTCCAGCAGAAGTCACTGATATAGCCGATCGCAGAAGCCGTGAAGAAAGAAGGGACATAGTTACTGCCCCTAAGAAAAACACAGAGAAAAAAAAGCGCTTTATATCTCCTTCGGATCGAGAGGAAGAAGCGTATAATATTCTAAAACGTGCATGTCAAAGAGATGAGTTTTCCACGTACGGAGAGCATGTAGGTAATGAACTGCGACATCTAAGCCCTAGAGCACGAACAATGGCAAAGCACTTGATCAACAATATATTATTTCACGCAAGTATGGGCAAATATGATGGCAAGACTAGCACTCGCACTTCCACACCTTTAGAAAACGATGAAAGTAATTACAATGAACCACCCTCCGTGGCATCTACTTGTTCCTACCAATCAACGTTTTCTGACCACAGCGCTATCCGTGTAGTGCCATCTGACACCTTGAACCGTGAACCACCCTCCGTGGCATCTGCTTGTTCGCTCCAGTCAACGTTTTCTGACCCCAGTGCCATCCATGTTCTGCCATCTGACACCTTGAACAGTGAACCACTTTCCGTGGCATCTGCTTGTTCGCTCCAGTCAACGTTTTCTGACCCCAGTGCCATCCATGTTCTGCCATCTGACACCTTGAACAGTGAACCACTTTCCGTGGTATCTGCTCGTTCGCGCCAATCAACGTTTTCTGATCCCAGCAATATCTATGTACAGCCATCTGACAACCTTGGAAACAACAAACAGCAAGGAGACCTTTCGAGTTTCACAATACTCTCTGAGTTCCTACTTTCTAAGTCCTCAACACAATAATAGATTGTATGAAAGCTATTTTTATGAACAATAAAGTATTTAATATTAGTAATCATAATTTTACTTACCTTGACAAAATCATGTAAGATGTCGACCAGAGCTTTGCATACCTCTGGAATAATTCGCGAAATGCTTGGTTCAGATATCCGGAACAGATACATAATCGAGGGATAGCTATCGCCGGTAGCCAAATATCTTAATGTTACTAATAACCTAACACGAGGTGGTATTGCTTCTCGAAAGTTGGTATCAGATTTTCGTATACTCGATGAGATTTTCCCTAATAGGTATTCAAAATCTTCTCGGCTCATACGAGTAAAATTTCGAAACAAAGCTTGCTCGTCGGCAATCAATTTATTAAAAAAATCATTCTGAGCTTTTTCACCACCAACATATAATTGTCTCCTCCACCACCTTGGCTTCCTTCTTTTCCTTTTCCTATTCAAAGCTATTACCAGATATGCAGCCGCCGCAACCGTTTGTAAAGACATGATGTCGCAAACTGAAGTTGCCTCTATTGAATTGCTTAAGACGCATGCCACAAACATATGCTACAAAACGCATGCGACAGTGAGCGACGAGTTGCTCGTGCAACATTGTTTTTTTTAATGTGCGGCAAGTTGCATATTCAACAAAAGGAAACACTAGACGACGTGTCGCGTGCTACATGTTGCCTAATGTTGCACCAGTGGAATTGCACCTTTACTCTAGTAAGGTCCGTTCTTGCATTTCAGTGACTTCCCATGGATGGCGCTCGCGTGTATTGTGTACCGTCTTTATCCAAAGCGGACGACATAATATGCGGGGGTTCTATGTGTGGAAAGGTGCCAAAGGGTTAAGTCAGTCTGATGAGTCCTAATAAGGACGAAAGCTAACTGTCTACCGGCCCGGGGTTATCCATAAGGTCTTGGACTCCCCGTACTTTAATGCAAGAACGCAACTTACTGGTTATGTCCGATAGCCATGATTTTCTCCCCTTGTTTTATTATTTCGGACGTTAAACCCCTTTTTCTTATTCTCTGGCTTTTAGACGGAGTTGCACGGCTCTCGGTGGGACTGAGTGTGCGACTCACAGTATAAACCGCAAATTGTGGATAGCTGGAGTGATGCTCAAAATCGGTACCGGGTACCGGGAGTCATGTTTCCGTACGTATTATTGTTTTACTGGTTGCCTACAGTAGCAGCTTTACTCTAGTAAGGTCCGTTCTTGCATTTCAGTGACTTCCCATGGATGGCGCTCGCGTGTATTGTGTACCGTCTTTATCCAAAGCGGACGACATAATATGCGGGGGTTCTATGTGTGGAAAGGTGCCAAAGGGTTAAGTCAGTCTGATGAGTCCTAATAAGGACGAAAGCTAACTGTCTACCGGCCCGGGGTTATCCATAAGGTCTTGGACTCCCCGTACTTTAATGCAAGAACGCAACTTACTGGTTATGTCCGATAGCCATGATTTTCTCCCCTTGTTTTATTATTTCGGACGTTAAACCCCTTTTTTTTATATATATATATATATATATATATATATATATATATATATATATATATATATATATATATATATATATATATACAGGGTGGTGCAACCAAGATGGGGTGGACGATTGTGAGTAAACGGTGAGGAATTTCGAAAAAAATTTTTTTGGATATTATCGATAGTCAGACATGCTATGTTTTAAAATTATAGCCATAATACAGGGTGGTCCGAAAAACTCGTGGCGAACCAAACTTGTATTTTTTTAAATGGGACACCCTGTATATAATTGTTCCAATTGATTCTCCTGTTCGTTACGATCATTTTGATATAGGGTTTATTGGGTCTAAAATTTATAGTAAGGGAATGGGACGCGGTTAAAGTTGAAAAAATGCTCACAGTTCGGCCATTTTTAAAAAAAAAATTGAAACAGGTATGGAAAAACCAAATATTCCATAAAACGTTACATATCCCTGAATACATTAATCGTTTGCAATTTGTTTAAAATTATTC
This sequence comes from Philopedon plagiatum, assembly GCA_963971165.1. Classification (NCBI taxonomy): domain Eukaryota; kingdom Metazoa; phylum Arthropoda; class Insecta; order Coleoptera; family Curculionidae; genus Philopedon; species Philopedon plagiatum. Next base: position 49,587,296 of record OZ020197.1, read on the forward strand.
ACTGTTATACAGGGTGGTCAAGTTTTGCAAATACGCCCTGGACTCATTTTTTTTTAATGGAACACCCTATATATTTTATTTTCATGTTAAAGATAATATTACTAGCTTTCAAAAAATACCATACATGATGCCTTTCTGACCAACAGTTTTTTAGTAAACTAGCCGTGAAAACAAAGTTTCTTCATTCTAATACGATTATACTGAATTTACGTTGTTTATTATTAAATATCTAATATTAGGAGGCCATGACACTATCATAAATGAAACAAAGGATTGACGAACTTGTCAAAGCTACTGCCGCATAATCCATTATTTACAAGTTAAGCGTAGGTGAGGTAAGAAAACTGAGACCCGAAACCTTTAAATAATGTTTATTAGAGATTTTTCAAAAAACAGAAAATATTGTTTTTAGGAAATGTAAAGTAATTAATAAACCAGTTATAAACAAAGATAATCAGTTATCAGTATTATTGATAGTGTAAGAAAATTAATTAAGCAAAAACAGAACATCTTTTAAAATTATTTAGTTGTGTTATGTACTTACCTGTCAACCTAATTTAATATAAACAATTAAAAACGCTCAAATAAGGTGTTCAACTAAACCACCATTTTGCTGAAGGCACATTTCGAGTCTATCCATAAATGAAAGTTTCACTTTTCCCAAAGTCTGTTTTCATAAATGTTGCGAAAACTGTTTCTTATTCTCATCTTCATATCTTTCACTGTGGTTGGAACCTCTTTAATTTATAGACATCTTCTTTAACATGCTCCCATAGAAAAAATCTAGTGGTGTTAAGTCGGGTGATCTGGCTGGCCACTTAACTGGTCAACCTCGCCCAATCCAAGGATCTGTCTTCCGATTATCGACAAAATATCTTACATTCCTATGGTAATGCGGGGGCGCTCCAACATGTTGAAACCATAAGGATCCCCTTACCATTGAAGGTAAATCTACAAGCAATACGGGCAACTCGTTTCTCAAAAAGTTGTTTATAACTGGTTTATTAATTACTTTACATTTAATAAAAACAATATTTTGTGTTTTTTGAAATATCTCTAATAAACATGTAAAGGTTTCGGGTCTCAGTTTTCTTACCTCACCTACGCTTAACTTGTAAATAATGGATTATGCGGCAGTAGCTTTGACAAGTTCGTCAATCTTCTGTTTCATTTATGATAGTGTCATGGCCTCCTAATATTAGATATGTAATAATAAACAACGTAAATTCAGTATAATCGTATTAGAATGAAGAAACATTGCTTTCACGGCTAGTTTACTAAAAAACTGTTGGTCAGAAAGGCATCATGTATGGTATTTTTTGAAAGCTAGTACTGTTATCTTTAACATGAAAATAAAATATATAGGGTGTTCCATTTAAAAAAAAATGAGTCCAGGGCGTATTTGCAAAACTTGACCACCCTGTATAACAGTGAATAATTTTAAACAAATTGCAAGCGATTAATGTATTCAGGGATATGTAACGTTTTATGGAATATTTGGTTTTTCCACATCTGCTTCAAATTTTTTTAAAAAATGGCCGAACTGTGAGCATTTTTTCAACTTTAACCGCGTCCCATTCCCTTACTATAAATTTTAGACCCAATAATCCCTATATCAAAATGATCGTAACGAACAGGAGAATCAATTGGAACAATTATATACAGGGTGTCCCATTTAAAAAAATACAAGTTTGGTTCGCCACGAGTTTTTCGGACCACCCTGTATTATGGCTATAATTTTAAAACATGGCGTGTTTGACTATCGATAATATCCAATAAAAAATTTTTCGAAATTCCTCACCGTTTACTCACAATCGTCCACCCCATCTTGGTTGCACCACCCTGTATATATATATATATATATATATATATATATATATATATATATATATATATATATATATATATATATATATATATATATATATATATATATATATTTTCAGGGTTATTGGGTTTTGGATCCAGGGGAAAAAGTATACAGGTTTGTGGGATGTTATTCACATATATTATTTAACGTTTCGATTATTTTTTTGACCTTCACCAGGAATTTCTTTTAAAGCTAAAAAGTCGCTGTATTAAAAATCTTTTTTAGTAACAATAATTAAAAATATCTTACCTTCGAAAGAAAGACACTTTAGTGGTGCATTGGTAGATCACCAAAATTACCTTTATAAAATACCAGTGGCGCAGACATGATCACAGTTAAAACACAAAAATTTTATTAAAATGTCTATTCAAAACGGCATGCTAACAAACATTAAGGTTCACTGGAGTACTGAGATCACAAAACGACAATGAATTGGTTGCGGAATTTGTTTTTTTTTTGTTGTATTTTTTAATTTTATATATTTTTTATATTATTTATTAACATTTTTCCTTTAAGATTTGAATTGTTAATTACTGGCATTATTTCATATTTTATTATGTTGTAATAGATTTTACTTAGGTGTTTTGTATTGGTTTTAGAATTTATACTATTTTGGTTTTTTGAATTTCTATGATTTGGGTTTGAAAAAAATGACCGAAACGTTAAATAATATAATTGAATAACAACCCACAAGCCTGTATACTTTTCCCCTGGATCCAAAATCCAGTAACCCTCATCATCATCATCATTTTCAGCTGTTTCAACCATTTCTAAATATGGTGTAGCCTCCCAATATTTTTAGGGTTGTGAGGCGTAGCTTACCACGCTGCCTCAGTGAGGGTTGGTAAGGGGCAAGGGTTGTCCGCTATATATATATATATATATATATATATATATATATATATATATATATATATATATATATATACAGGGTGTTTCAAAAAACATGTGCCATCGCTGAAAGGAAGATTCTTTGAAAGAAATTAAGGTAAAAAGTTTATATGAACATGGGTCCGCAGATGCTTTGTTTCAAAGATACAGGACGTTAAATTTTTAAATGGTCTTTACATGTTAAAACCGATCGATGGTTGGGAAAACTAAACCAGTAAGACGGTTAATAAAATTACATTTATCTCCTAAACGAAATGAAAACTGAAAAAATATGAAGAGATAAGTTTTGTTAAGAATTTAACATACTATTTGACCGATATAAGAAAATGTAAAAAAATCAGTGGCGTACATGTTTTTATTGGAAAAATATTGTACCGTCTCCCCATCTGTACGCCCCTGGAGGACCTGTCAAAGTCTTTTCATGGTCAGAATTATGCTTAATTTAAGTATTTTACACAGTGTAAATTTCATCAAAATTGATGAAGCCATTTTGAAAATATTTTGGAAAAACTGAAAAAAATTAAAAAATTTAACACCCTGTATCTTTGAAACGAAGTATCTGCGGACCCATGTTTATATAAACTTTTTGCCTTAGTTTCTTACAAAGAATCTCTCCTTGAGCGATGGCACATGTTTTTTGAAACACCCTGTATATACAGCGTCTGCCCAGATTTGGTTACCAAATGGGAAACTTTTATTTTTAATTTTACGAGAAAAAGTTATTCTTGATAAAAAGTTTTGCTTGTTGTAAAAGTAAGACTGGCATTGAAAACAAAAGATATGTTATACAGGGCGTAAAGAAAATAAAGAAAATCGAGTACTTAGTTAAGGTGAATAGCATAGAATTTTCGCTAGTAATGTCATTTGTAAATGCAAATAAATACTTTTTTAATGAAACGTTTCATTAAACTTCTTTCTTAATGCTTCTTTTATGACTTAAACGAGTTTTTTTTTGAAAAATCTATTAACTTATTTTTATTATCATACCTGTATGTTGTGCTGGTTTCATAATAGGTAATAGGTAAGAGTGAGATTGACGATGATGAGCTCGATATATTGCTTCATGTTACAGAGGAACCCAAAAAAAGCCTTGAACAGAGGTCCCATGAATTGGTTTACTTTAAATTTATCCAAACTGTTTTGAAGAAAAACAAATAGAAATATTTTAAACCACGCATTTCCTGAAGACATCGATATATGATTTGATTATTGTCACTGGATAATCTGGTATTATGAAGATCATCCAAATTTCGGGTTTCAAATTTTGTTTTCCGTCGAAGCGACGTTTACCACCAACGGAATGATTTCATCGCAAAATTCGGGGTTTTGGAGTAAACTAATCCTTACTGGGTAGTAGAATGTCGGAGTCAAGTGTCTCAGAAAGTTAATGTTGGGTGTGGTGTTTTGAAAAACAAAATTTTAGGACCAATTTTTTTCGATAATAACATTAACGGACAAATATTTCTAACTTTTTTGCAAAATGACTTTTTTGATATTATTGATGAGTTGCCCCTGCATGTAAGGCAAGATTTAATATTTAGTTAGATGGTGCCCCTTGTCATTTCTCAGCAGAAGTCAGAGCCTGGCTTAACTTCAATTTCAAAATTGGTAGAACTTCGAATCAAGTTGATAATTTTGCGGATTGGCCGCCTAGATCCCCCGACCTCACACCTCTTGATTTCTTCTTTTGGGGACGAATTAAGGAAATTGTTTACAAATACAAACCTGAAAATCTTCTTCATTTAAAAAACAGGATACGAGAAGAATGTGAAGAAATCTCAGCCGGTTTAAGAAAAATCATATTAAGTGCATTAAAAATAACGGTGGTTCTGTTGTGGCCTAAAATTTGTTTTTAGGATTTGTTAGTTAAAATAAATAGTTTTCTAAATATTTTTTCGTGATTTTCATTACGCCCTGTATAACATATCTTTTTTTTTCAATGCGAGTCTTACTTTTACAACAAGCAAAACTTTTTATCAAGAATAACTTTTTCTCATAAAATCAAAAACAAAAAAGTTTCCCATTTGGTAACCAAATCTGGGCAGACGCTGTATATATATATATATATATATATATATATATATATATATATATATATATATATATATATATATATATATATATATATATATATATATATATATATAGGGTAGGTGGGGGCAAAAGTCCGCATGGGGTAAAAATCCGCATGCCATTTTTGGCCGAAATATTAGGAAAATCACACCAAATACAGATTGAAACCGTCAGTATGTCGCCGACGCTGTAACTGTAAAGATGCGTGCTTTCTGCCGCAACTCTTTCGATAATTATGAGGTAAGTTTTAAATTTTCATTGCTTGATCTAATTTTTCTGAATATTTAAGTGAAGCTTGTATATTCCTGCGTTATTTGTTGCAAACCGTAGTATTTCCTCAGAAAATCTCGGTTTTTAGACAGCAGTTTTAACGAGATATATATTCCAGTGAGGTTATATTTTTTTAGTAGACGCTTGCTAGGAAGATAATGCATTTTGGGGTAAAAATCCGCACATCTATTGGGGCAAAAGTCCAATGCGGACTTTTGCCCCTTTGTTTTGTCTTTCTGTGTTTTTTTTGTCGGTATTTCAAGATGTCAAATTTTTTGTTTTCAGGACTTACAAACGAAAAAAAGAAAACATGAAGCCGCTGACTGAAGAAGTTTTAAGGCAGGTTAGGCAGTTGCAGGATAGAGGTGTAGCAATAAGGGAAATAGCTCGAACAATTGGGTATGATGAATCAACTATTCGGAAGCGGCTTAAGCTGGTCGTGGAGTAGAATCGTTAGGTCGATTTAAAAGTGTCTTTACTCAACAACAGGAGAAAGAAATACTAGATCATTGTAAAGCATTAGACTTGCGTTTTTATGGACTTACCCTAAAATCGCTCCGTTTTCTGGCATTCCAATTCGCCGAAAGAAATGACATCACGCATCCATTTTCAAAAGAAACAAAATTAGCAGGGAGAGACTGGACAAGACAATTCATGAAACGAAATCGTCTTTCACTTCGTACTCCGCGAAAAACCAGTGTAGCTAGGACGATGGGATTTAACAAACATCAATTGTCGCAATATTTTCAAAACTTAAAAGCAGTTCTTGACAAATATAAATTCCCAGCAAACAGAATCTACAATATGGACGAAAGTGGTTTCCAGACTGTCCCAAATAAATTACCTAAACATGTAGCTCCCACTGGCAAAAGAGAAGTGGCCAAAAATGTAGCTGCTGAGCAGGGAAAAACTGTGACAGTAACGTGTTCTATGAGTGCGACGGGACATTATGTACCACCATTCTTCATCTTTGCACGCAAAAGACAAAATCCTCTCTTAATAAAGGATGCCCCAACTGGTTGTGCTCTGGCTGTAACAGATTCTGGCTACATGAATTCACTAAAATTTCTCGATTTTTTGGAGCACTTCCGCAACTATACAAATCCTTCGATTGATAGTCCTATTTTATTAATGTTGGATCACCATATTTCTCATACCTCTCTGGAAGCCATTACTTACGCAAAAATGAACAATATTCACATGCTTAGTCTTCCACCACATAGCAGCCACTCGACAGGAACTTTTTTAGACCACTGAAAGCCTATTATGATGACTTGTGTGATAACTGGATCACATCAAACCCGGGTCAAGTAGTGACAGAATACCATGTCGCTGGATTATTTAGGCAGGCCTATGAAAAGACAGCTACCATCGAAAAAGCTGTTAACGGATTTAAGATGACAGGAATTTACCCCCTCGATGAAAATATTTTTACCGAGGAAGATTTTCTGCCTTCATCAGTATCAGAGCAAGAAATGGAGATGGACCCAGTCGATATCAATGACGAAGACGTGCATAGACAAATCGTGTTTGAAGAAAACGCAGAATCTCAGAATGAAGTAGAACATTTTGACATCGTTGAAAACCAAGCAGGTGAAGTCTCTGTTTCCAATGTTCCCGAATCTCCAAAACCTGGTTGTTCGAAACAAAATGAAATCCAACAGCCCGGATGTTCTAAAGAAAATTCTGAACAGTTGTCTGCAACTTTACCATCAGATATCATTCCGTTACCCATAATCCAAAAAAAGAGGAAACGAACTAGAAAAGGCCTTAAATCTACACTTCTTACCTCAACACCAAACAAGGAACATTTGGAAAAGGTAGAAAAGGAGAAAAGAAAACAATTTGAGGAGAAAAGAAGGAAGCAAAGCATTAGGAGAACTAGAGCAACTGTAAGAAATGTTTTTGATGAAAAAGGAAGCAAACTCAAGGAAACACGAAATGAATCCTCTTCTGACTCCTCGCAAATTTCACTCCACGATAGCAGCAGTGATTTCAACATTTCAGAAAGTGAATCTGAATCAAACAGTGACTCTCCTGGGCTTAGTGCACGGGAATTTGTTGTAGTGAAAGTCTATGGGAAAACCAAAGACGCATTCCGCTTTTACGTAATTCGGATCACTGCAATAATGGATGACGGTTGCCACGGAATTTTTTATAAAAGAGCACCTAACACAATGCGTTTTTCAGAAACCGATGAAGAGTCTTTTGTTAATAAAAGTGACATTGTTAGGAAACTTTCTAAGCCATTGCAAGTTAGTTCTCTAAGATTCAAGGACTTTGTTAAGTTTTCTACAGATCTGAGTGATTTGACATTGCATTAGTTTGAAAAAGATATATTTTTTTATAAGTTTTCAAATATAGTTTTAAGTTTGTGAGTATAATACATGTTTTCACAAAGATGAGTTGTTGCTTTTTATTTATTAAAATTCATTCTCATTCAAATGGGGCAAAGATCCGATTGCGGATTTTTGCCCCTCTTGATGGGGCAGAGGTCCCACTTTTCCATATCTAGAATTAATCTCCTAAAATTTTTAGTAACACGTATTTCATCTTAAGTTCGTACTCAAATGCACATTCATTACCAATCTGAACTAATTGTCAAACTTCAAGTTCATCTTAGCATGAGAAGTGTCAAATATATCGAATATACTAAAAATGCGGACTTATGCCCCCACCTACCCTATATATATATATATATATATATATATATATATATATATATATATATATATATATATATATATATATATATATATAGAAAATAACATCAGTGGCCCACCAGATATCTTTAATACACATTAAAAACAGGATTTTTTTCCTGATTGTTTGATTGGGTTTGCTTCAACAAAGACTTTTTTTCGTGACATATTTAAACATGTCCAGTTAACGAACATTAGTAGGCTGTGCATTGGTATAGCATACAATATAATATTTTTTCGAATGCAATTACTCAGGAGGATGAAGTTTGTGACACGAGCCGAAGGAAAAGATGGAACTGATCACAACACACAAGTTGAATACTATACTTTATACACAGCTATTTTAATAATTCTGAATTTGTTAGTTTGCATTAACCACTATGTACATCTCGTTTTCGCCATCTTTATTATTGATACAGCAAATGAAGAGCGAAAACTTTTGTTATAATTTTCTTTGAATTTAAAACTGTATCAACATCACGCCAAATAAAACTCTAAAACTTGATTAAACATGGCGTTGCTTCATAATAATATGTCAGCATAATAAGTTTTCACTGTTCTAGTTGGTTGCAGTGTTTTGAATTTTTAACTGAATTCTTGTTGATTTGTTATTGAAGTTTTGTGTTCATATTTTAAAATAAACATATTAAATTTTAAAGAAATATATCCTTAGGAGTGTATTTATTTTTTAGATGCCTGTTCTTTGCCTAAGGAAAGTGGTACTTGCAGGAATTTCACTGTAAAATGGTTCTTTGATATGAGCTATGGAGGTTGTTCTAGATTTTGGTATGGAGGATGTGATGGAAATGACAACAGATTTAGAAGCAAGGAAGAGTGTGAAGGAGTTTGCGTTAAGCCAGAAGCAACTGGTAATCATATTTTCCATTAATATACATATATTTTTTAATTTAATATTATGTTTTAATTCAATTTGTCTATACTTTTTTTAATTATAAATAACCACTTAATGGTAATCATTTATTTCGTTCATTCAAAAAAAAGACGTAACAGGAATTAAGTAAGCTTCTGTGATCTGTGATACACATGATAATTGAATTGGAATGCTTTAGTTTTCACATAAACATGTATTTAGTAAAAGTGCTGCTTTTATGTATGCCTTAGAATACATCCCTATGTTTGTAAAAGAAATTACTGGAAACTAGGCAACAAATTATCACTTAACCCAGTAACTTAACTTTGTTAACGCTGACTGGTTTGTGATTCCTCCAGGAACAAAACTATTACTAATGAGTTGTCATTTTAAAGTTACAGTATTCCGGCTTTATAGATGATAAAATTTGTTTATCTAGATAGATGTAACTTACCAGATAGATGTAACTTACCAAAAGTACAAGGTTCGTGTGAAGGGTACTTCCTTCAGTGGTACTACGACAAAGAATCCAAGCAGTGCACACAATTCGTATATGGTGGTTGCCTTGGTAACAATAACAGATTCGAAACCCGAGAAGGATGCACTGAGCTATGTGCTAGTGATAATAGTGTTGGTAAGTTAAACATATTAGGTGGTTTTCTGTGTTTTTCATGAACTGTATAATAGGGCCTTATAACCATATTTAAGGGGGGTCTATTGAAAGTGACACAAACTAAGTTTGAGATTGCCTTATTTTTTTTTCAGTTCAGGTTTTCTATTCATTTTTCTTTCTCTCATTCTTACGGCCGTGGGTCATATATTGCCTCATTGTAGCAGTCATCTGTGCAGTCTACCGACTTGGAAGGATTCATCGTACGAGACATCCGGTCTCAACCGACGTGAATGGGACGGTTTTGATATCGATTTATTTTGCACTCTTCTTTTTATACACACTACACATACACACACTGCATTCATACTGACGATCACAAAATATCCATTGTCGACGTGGAATTTGAACCCACGATCTCTCGATTGCAAAGCTAGCGCCGTACAAAGTCGGCCACCGGAGCCCATTTCATATTTATAATTTATCTTAATGGCCTTGATAATGAGCGTTAGGATAATATTTGGGTGTAGGAGTTCGAACAAAAAAAAAGGGCAGTAGTTCTAAAATCAACTTTTGAAACAAAGCATTTATAAATTATTATGATACATGCGTATACAAAACTGCACTGACATTTGATAAAATTGAATAAGTGTAATATGACTACTTTGCATACAGCTAAATAAATAAATTTTTATACACGTTATTAACGTTCTCGTTAAAAACATTTTACCTTCATTACCTCAGAATAGTAGATAACAGAGTTAAGACGACGAAGATAAGGATTTTTGACTAGTTTATTTTGTTCGATTATAGTAGAATAATCCAAATTAAGGATACAAAGCATATATTCTGTTATGAAAAATAAATTAATTGAAAAAAACATTTTTATCTTTATTGCGCATTGTAGGCACCATAGCCTTCTCGATGTGCTTCGCTAGACAGAGAATTTGTCTCTGTCTAGCGAAGCACATCGAGAAGGCAATGGTAGGCACGATCGAGGGTCGCTTTTAATAAACCTTTATTATTCATGAAATCCGATGTCGCATTTTATAGTATTTAAAGATATATGTATTTACAATCCTAAAAATATTTTAATAACGATTTTGTTCAGCTTCGCTTAATAATATCTATTAAAATTTATCATCTACTCCCAACAGTCTTGTTAGTTACTTAGCAATCTTTTATCGGATAGTAAATAAAATTATTTAATGAAGAAATCAATAAACAGGGAAAACTAGGAACTGATTTAGGTAGCCTATACCCCCTTTAAATTATTTCAGATGTTTTAATTATTAACGTTCAGATTCACTAAAAAGGTTTAAGATTTAGTACTGATTTAAAATAAGATTTTCCAGTTGATCAGTTAGGTTTTTGTCCTGTCATTGTTAATAAGTCGTAATAAAAAACTTACGAATTATTCTGATATTTCAGCGATTTGCTTGGTTTCTAAATTATTTTCATCTTGAAACGTGTTGCTAAAATGGATTTAGTTCTGTTATTGTGAAGTAAATTTGCGAAAAAAAGTCGGAAAAACATTCATAGTATAAAGTTAGTTGTCTTATTCTTACACTTGCCAGCTTAAAACTTTTGGTTGTCAAATTAGACCGGACTAGCGTTCGAGAATCTGGCGGTAAATGTTTACTAACAAAACCATTATCGCAAGGTTTTTAAAATATTTAAAACGAAATTATATATATATATATATATATATATATATATATATATATATATATATATATATATATATATATATATAATTTCGTTTAATGCGCTTTGTTCTCACGATATATTTATGCATGATGTTTGCACTATTTTAATATGCCTTAAGTTTTTAACAAACAATTTTAACAACTCTTTAAAGATATTTTTAATGTAAAAAACGCGTTAATTATTCCGAGTTAACGCGGTGACTGATGGCCGAAAGATGGCGGGAACGCGCTAATGTGTTGAATGGCGGTCCCGACGGCGGTGGTTCCCCGACTGCTACATTTACAGGCTTGCAGCGGCAGCGCTTAATTTCCTAAATACCTGTTTAGATTCGTCCTCCGATGCATGAAAATATGTATTGCCGTTTAAATGTTTTTTATTTTTGCGTTTTTGTGTATTACGAGCTGTTAGGTTTTTTTTAATGACTGTTTTTATACCACAGTATGTCAGTTAAACTTTAATACAGTGGCGGCTCGTGCGTTTTTCAGCAGGGTCGGCAAAATTTTAATCTGACAAACTCGAGGATTTACACTGTTTTTTCCCCTCAGAAAGTATGAAAAAATATATAATATTTTTTTCATTTGTGTCATCATAGGAGTAATAGGTTTTTAAGCCCGAGTTTTTTAAAAAAATTTTTTGTATGAATTTTGTGTTTTTTTATATTATTTTTTTGCTTTTTACCTACATATAATGCAAACAAAAAAAGTGACTTAAATTAGGATTACGTTAACAAAACAATGCAAAGTCTTGAGATAAAAGTTCATTAACAATATCTTTACTTTTGATAATACTTATAATTTGAGATGCATTCGAAGCGTTTCCCTCCATTTTCAATTACTTACTCTCTTACCTTTAACTTTAAACATTTTAAGTGATTTCTAGCCGGCTCGAAAAAATTTGGTAAAGTAACAGAGTCTCTGTTACTTTACCAAATTTTTTCGAGCCGGCTAGAAATCACTTAAAATGTTTAAAGTTAAAGGTACACAGTACGCAGTACGGCACAGCAGAAGACAGTAAGATACAATAACTAATTTACTTAGGCACTTAATCAAGTACTAAGGAAAATGCCGCAACTGGTAGTGAAAGGAGGCCTAAAATTTGCGAAAAACAGTAATCAATACTAATCAATTCACCCAGTCCCTACTGTCAGAGTTTACTTTTCACTCTCATCCCCTTATCAAAACGAATTTCCGCAGTTGCCAATATCGCATCTTCCTGGTTCTTTTAACCGTTGAAAATATAATTTTAAGAAAATAAAAATTAAAAATCTAAACCACATCACAATAAAACATTCAATAATATACACTACGTATTAAATTGTAATTAAATTAATATTTTGGATTATTCCAAACAAGTTCTATTAACTTGATTGTATTGTATTAAGACCCAAATGAATTTTCCATGGATGAAAAGAGCGCAAATCGGCAACAAGCGGCAAAATCCAGTCTGCCGCAAAGCACATTTGAAACCCCGTGTTGAATCTTTCAATTGTGTTATTATTGTATGTTTGGTTGCCTGTTTCGGTAGCTTTTGTCAGCGGCTTGCCGCAGTAGGTGTTTCCTAATCTGTGAGAAGACCTGTTATTATTACTTTCGGCCGTAGTCATTGCCTAATATGGAGATGACCGACCGGTGAAAGAGTAAATAAGTTTGTAAATAGAAGTAAACGGTTAAATTAAAAGGTAAATAATTGAACCATTAGTTTTAAAA